>BGPT01000015.1:396346-501247 GCA_003297045.1 Symbiodinium sp. clade C Y103
ATTAGGGGTCCCCCTAATAATAAATACCCCCCTAATACTAAAAACTACCCGAGGTGTTTACTATTAGGGGGGGGGTTTAGTATTAGGGGGAACGGATTATATGTATACTGTGTGTATTATGAGTTATGTATATATATACAAATGTATATATATATATATGTATTGTTTTTATCCATCTGTCTGTCTGCCTGTCTGTCTGCCTGTCTGCCTATCTAATCCCATCTAATCCTATCCGACCCTATCTGGCTAATCTAATCCAATCCGATCCAATCCAATCCATCAATCAATATATCTGTCCATCTAGCTAGCTAGCTATCTATCCATCCATCCCTCCTATATGTATGCATTGTATATGCATGAAATTTGAGGATACCTTATTCTGAAACAAACCCATATGACATATCATGCATCCTCATGTCTTGTGATACGCATCTCGTATGTAGTGATGAACTTCAAGTTTGGGAATGGATCCCCAACATGATCTGCCCTTTGAACAACACAACATCGCGCTTGAAACGACTGATGAGCAATGCATCCCATATGCAAATGCATCACAAAACGTTGCGCGTTGGATGGAGCAACAAAACTACTTATCCAAGATGTGTTGACCCAATGGCACGTTTGGATAGTTGCGATTGTGAAGCCATTTGCAATCTAAAGTCCTCAAGTCCAACAAATGAATAGACATGAGCAGAATTAATACGATTGTTTCAGTCCTACAAGAATATGCCAATCAATAATGTTCGATTGGTTTTCGTGCCAGGTAAATACATATCGATACGTCTCGTGCTTCTGAGGTGTCAGTTCCAAACAGCCGCATCTGAACATAAAATTGTATAAAATGCCCCAACATTGGGAAGTGCATCCAGAATTGAACATATGCTGAAAGATGCTCACAATACTCATTACCTCATTACACACTCAATTGCGGAAACAAACAGATAGTGATGCAGTAACACACAAGATGTCAAAAACATGTAGAAAAAATGGATCCTATGGACACGTGAAAAATGTTATTTTTTTGCGCTCTTTCCCTCTGCCATACCCACCCATATAAACTATCTCTCAAGGTGCCTGTGCGTGCTGAGCATGAAATCCTACAGGGACAACTGCGATGCTTCCTCATGGTCATTTGTTCCACACAGGCGCGCGCACACCCACATGTGTATAATTTCATACATAACGTGAAAAATCATGAGCACAATATATTGAAAATTGTTGAAACATCTATACAACAAACAACTAGGCACCTTGAGAGAAAAACACGTGAAGCTAAAACCACTTCCACTTTCACTTCATGAAACTCTATGGCTCTAGGCTACCCCCCAGTGGGCTACCCCCTGTTAAACTGATCCAGCAATTAATAGCTTAAATCCCTACTATTTGTCCTGCGCCCTGCATGCCCACAAGGGCGATTCTGCGCATCTCTCTCGGTATTTTACAAAGATAAAAAAAGAGTACGGTGATACAAATCAGCTCAAAAGGTCACAGGGACAAGGATGCAAACTTCAACTCAGAATTATTACTTCGTCAGAATCATCAGAAATCTCGATGGCATTTGCCTGTGGCATGTTTCTCTGGTGTCCTCATACACTTGCGTACAGTAAATATTTCTTAGCTGCCTGGGAGAGCGATTTCACAACTTTATTCCTCAAGAGTTCCTTCCACCTGTTAGGGATACGGTCGTGTGTGTCCAGTCCATTGCGTACAGATTGGTGACTGTGGCAAACTATTTCGAAGCCAGGTTTTGGTTTGGTTTGGAGAGCACATGTAGTGATGAGAAAAGGTCAACCAGGGTGTGGTGTTGTATTGTTTGAAAACATTTTCAGCACTCACTAAACAAATCAATATATTCATATATATATATATAGAATAGAATCATATATATTCCGATAATAGAAACGTAGGTTTGCTGTCTGTGCTCACTGATGCACTCAGACCGAAAGGCTGTGAGTTTCATCCCCCAGAACATTGGAGCCTCTTGACCGCCTGCAAGCCTGACATTACCGTTGTTCCCGCTGTTGCCGAATATATCTGCCAATTTCAATTTAAAGCTAGTGAGTGAGCAAACAACAAAAAATGTTGAGTGAGCGGCCAGGTAGTGTGTTGAGCTAGGCAGCTAGACTCATCGTCCTGATCTTAGGATGATTTCCTACGAGGACCCTGAGGGGACCCTTGCCATGGACCCCTCAAGCTTTACCTTGAACACCCAAAATCCGCCCCAGGTCGCTGACCCCCTGCCTTTTATGGTTGGGTTTATTGGGGGCGAAGCTTAACCACCAACAAGAAGGAACAAGAGCTTCTCAACTAACCTCTATTTTTTGGGGTCACCATTTAAAAGGGTGGTTGAGTCCCGACAAACATGTTGCAGCATCTGGAAATCAACGCATCAACCCAGTTCCTTTTCCCCAATCATAGGCCCTCTTTTATGGGTGCCCAGAATGAACTAGTCCCGTACATCGTGGCATGGTGTCAGGGGTGGGATAAATCGAGGCTTTTGTCCAACCATGGCATTTTTCCCTCTTTTTTCAAGGCCAGGACTGATCAGGGATAACTGGGGGAAGGGATTGCCTTTTGCCAAAGGGGATCCAACGTCATCCAACCCTCACAGGGTGGGGTCCCATAGTTGGCAAAGTTGGTTTATAACTCCAATCACTCGGGTTTATGGGGCATATGCCTATAGTTACTATGGGTATAACGAGGGTTTATGGGGATATAGCCATAGTTAGAGGGGATGACAAATCAACTAACATCACTAGGGGGCACTACCGCGCAGGTCCTCCACATACTGCAAAACCATCTCCCGAAGCGTCTGGAAGGTCTCCAGGGGAAAGCGTTGGTGGTCGATCCGCAGCGCTGTGCCGTTGTCCAACGAGGCCACAACGCTGCTCTCAGATGGGACTCCAGGTAGATGCATCAGGGCCTTGAGAAACGTCGGGGGTGCAAACACGACATCCATTTTTGGGCTGATGAAGACCCCCCGAACGATACCCTGGAGAAAATGTATTGGATCATATTGGATCTATGTCTATATCATCATACCATTAGATCCATATAAATCCTGGAGGCCCTGGAAAGTCGAGACATTGAAAGTGCTCATTGAACATGAGATGGGAGCAAGCCCAGTGCCCCCCCCCCCCCCAAAAAAAAAAATACAGGCATACGGGTATACATAGTGTTCCTGAAGGAGGCCGATTTGATTGCAGGTGTCCACACCCTACGTTCTTCATCCTAGCTACTGTGGTGGTTCTACAACAGGCTCTTCACTATCTTCACTGATCTTGGCCTAGCTCTGCCCAGCTCGGAGAGCTTCGCCTGTACCAAATCTCTGGGGAAATTCACCATGCTGCTGCTTGGAAGGAACTCCTTGGGCAGCAGAGTCCGATAAGGTGTGTCACTGGATTTACGGGAAATGGTCTAAAAAAATCTAAAAAGAAATCAGAATCGTAACATGTTCGAACCATCCAACTGTAAGATTTGTTGCTAGTTTCAAGCTCCCATGTCAATCCAGTTGAGATTTTCTCGTGCATGAAGCCCCCCGAAAAATCATTGTGGAACTTTTGACCTTATATTTCTGTACACTATGAAACTTGAATTTGAAAAGTTAGTGATAGCAAGAGGATCAGGGGACAAACGGAACAGAGGGGACACAAAGTCTGATTGTTTCTGCATGTCATGGCTCGATGTCGAGGAAGTAGGGCATACAACCAGCCAAGAGGATCTCGTAATGACGAAGACAATCCTTGAGTGGAAAAGCGGGCAGCCTGCCACATGAAATCTGATCTACTGTATGTTAGACTTGAGTGATCATTTGACATTAAAGCATCTATGTGATTCTATGTGCATCTATAGGTTCTGGTAAAAAATGAATCAACATGAATGAAAATGAACCAGAACAATGGTTTTGACATGTTTTGACATGTTTTGACATGCTGGGGTCCGTGTTGCCCACATGTGCCTAATGATCATCTGATGCAAGTGGCCCAACCGCCTTTCTTCTTGGTGATGCAGAAGAATGCGGACGAGTACATCTCCAAATAGGATTGCTCCTAAAGACTGGCGGAAAGGATCCCAAGATCAACTTTGCTAACTTTGCATATCAAAATCAGTTGCGGTTTTGCCTGTTGTGTTTTACCAGATTCCACCATGACAGGCATATGATGGATTTCCCAATATAGTGCATCCCCTTGCCCCTTCTCCAACATTCTGGGCAAACTGGCATGCCTCCTTTTTTGGGGAGTTAACTATCAACCATCATTTAACTGTATCAATTACCATCACGAACTATCATTTTCAATGCCACTTAGGAGGGATAAACATTCAGACTGGAAATCTGCCCTGTTTTGGGGATGATTCCCCCCTACTTAGATGGTTCCTGGGATTAGTTAAGTGGTTAGGAACAGGCTTATAATCCACTATTTAGTCAGCTACAGGCCAGTTCCGAACCAATGAACTGATCCCAGGGCCGACCTAAGAATATGATTCCATCATCCTTGAATTTATCCCAATATCCCAATGACTGGGCTTCAGTTTCCCCCGTTCATATATAACTAGCTTTCACTAGTCTAAGTATCGATTAATGTGGTAAACCCAACAATAAAGCATCCCCAATATCATCCTAACTGGGTGGTATATACCCCATCCCAAGTCGGAGGTTTATTGTTGGGTTGCCCACATTAACCATCATTTACCCCAGATTGCCCGTGTCATGGGTCTCCTCTGCATATTCATAGGTCCTTGCATCGCCGGGGATGAGGGGTGCGAAGTCATAGCGCCGGGCAGCGTTGCCCTGGCGCAGCGCTGCGTAGCGCCACCACTTGCCTCGACAGAACGACAGCCATGACGGCCGGTGGCATACATATAGTTAGATGTAGTTAAATCATATTAAATCCAACTTATAACTTCAGGCCCCATTGTGTATTCAGATATGCAAATAGATAGATAGATGGATGGATGGATAGATAAATAGATATAAGCCCCAAGAACAAGTGCTTTTCTTGTCCGACAACAAATGCAATCTTAATGGGGAAAACATTGACAAACCATTCGATTCTGAGGTTCTTGCCAACAACACACATAAAATGTCTATCGACTTGATAGAAAATTAAAATCCACACCGCCAACGAAAGGCACCGCCAGCATGACCAAGGGACGGTTCGGTATGGAGTAGTCGATCGGTTTGGCAAAGACATGCTGGCGCCAGCAGTAGCTCTCCAAGCGTGTTGTCGCATCTTGCAACCACTCGGAAGCAGCAAGACCAACAGTAAGTGCAGCTGCTATGCGCATGCCACGCACACGGAACCGTGTTGGCTCCCATCATGATACTAAGTTGTCCACAACACTGTTAGGCACATTTCGCAAGATGCCCAACTTTCATCAAAAGTCCATAGCAGTTGGAGTTTGAAATGTCCCACAAAAAACAATAGAAAGCCTTAGCCTTAACCTGAGACTTCTTAAAAAAAGTGGACACTTGCCAATGAGAGCTAATCATGGCTGCTCATAGACCGCACCATGTTTCAGCTTCCTATCTCCCAGCTGCAGCAAACAACTCTTGTTGGCCATGGCAGGTGCCACACTGGAGGCGTCTAACTTCTGTATACAGCACCACCACAAATATAGAAAATGCTAGACACATAAAATCCTATACTAAAAGAGTGGCAAACAAACATGTTCTATCCTTTTGGGGGTTGCATTATGTTGCTATAAGGTCTTAGAGCCGATGTAAGGCCTACTGCATTGAAGGGAATGTACTTCAATAGCTCGCTGTGACACAGCATCTTTCAGGGCCAGGGTGAGTTTATCTCATCCCCCTACTGCATGGTTTAGTAGGGGACAAGAACACACTTGGGGGACCATGAATGGGGGTGTTTAATATTAGGGGGTGGGACTACTACTGCAACACCTTATGGGTGCCTGCCATTTTTCAGTGGTCTCTTCTGGATGAGTCGTGAGGCCTTCATAACCACCACTTCTTCCAACACATCATGGCTACCCCCTGTCCACAACTAGACCCCCATCCACAACTAGATCTCCAACAAGGTGCAATATGCCACATCCAAACTCTAACGTGGATTCAAAATGATTGAACCACCCAAAAACTGCATCTGAAAATTGGACAGTGAACCCTAAACCCCAACTTGCAAAAAAAATGCAGTATCGGTTTGTCCGAAAATTGCGCGGTCTAACATCATTTTCACCGTTGCTAGGTTTGGGTCATGGTATTCAGCAAGGGGGAGGGGACTACTTAGATGATCCCTGAGATTAGTTAAGTGGAATTAAGATGAATTAAGTGGATAATTAGTCCATAATTAGTCCACTATCTAGTCAGTTTTAAGCCAGTTAATTACAAACCAGTTAGCTAATCCCAGGGCCCAGCTAGGCAGTTTTCTGCAGGAAGCTGCTTCCAACTCTTGTCTCCCGCCTCTGTGGGCTGGGCGGCCTACGGTGCGAGTCGAGATTGGTTGGTTCATGCTTGGATGGGCATCCCAAATTGTTTGCAGTGGTCCTTAACTCACATATAACTAGTGATATATCTGGATATGATATAACATGATCAAACTGGTTGTTCCCAGGGCTATTCACCGTTTGCTAACTGGGATGCACAACGGGGGATTCATCTTACTGGTGTCAAATTTGAGGGGAACCCTCTGAATGAGCCATGACGACTGTGGGGCTGGCCACTTCTCAATTAACTGGATGCTTGAGACCTTACATGTGGAAAACAATGGCCCCAACCACCTATGGATAGTTGTTGATAGTATGAAAAACTTCATGGCTTTTAGTGCGGGCTTGGCCCAACATGTTTCCCTGCAATCTTTCGGACAATAAATATGCCCTCTTCAACCCTGCAAACTTCCCAGAACTTGGCCGCTTTTGACAGATCAGCGCAATTGCAAAAGTTGAGTCAAATCATCAATGGATTGGTTGATGGGAAAATTTTCACCGGAAACCATGGATTTTCCCATGAGATATAGAGGTTTCCTGTAAATTTTCCCTTAAACCAATCTAGTGAAATCAGGTGTTGAAAGATGATTTGGGTATGGGTTCAAGGTCCTGAATCAAGGCCGAGCCTGAAAAATATGAGTTAGAGTAGCTCTGACCGTTTCATCCGTTCTATGACACAGGAGCAACATCTAAATATAATATTAAATCTAATAAAACGTTTATAAAATATAATGTTTTAAAGAAAATAAATAAAAAAAACATATTGCTCAATAAATCAAATATGATATATATTTGTTGATACAGATTGTATATATATATATATCATTTTTGTATATAGATAGATAGATAGATAGATAGATAGATAGATAGATAGATAGATAGATAGATAGATAGATAGATAGATAAATACATAGAAAAAAAATACATACGTCTATGTATATTTGGACATAGTTATTTCTAGATTCATAGAAATCATCCATTTTTGGATCTTCACCCATACCCATCTTTAGGATTTCCTTCCAACTGGATGCCAGCCTGCAGCTCAAAATTGCTGCTTTGTGACCATCTTCGATTTTGGTCATCCGTGAATAAGGACCCAGGACACACTCCCAATACTACCAGGGTTTCTGATGACATCGCCGTAACATATGCCATTCATCCTGCGGACACTGTGTTTATGTGTGTGCACCTGTGGCATCAATGTAGCTCTGCATATTCAAATGTGTATTTAACAATGCGTTTGTGGTTGAACTATTTTGCACAATGGAAAGGAAACAAATACATGAAAATGTCTATTATAGTTGAAATATTCTGCATAATGGAAAAACATCAATAGACACGAATACATGTGAAACAAACATACGCACATTCACACATACATTACATTACATTACATTACATTACACTACATTACATTACATTACATCACCCTACACTACATTACATTACATTACATCACAGGACACTACATTACATTACATGACATGACATTACATTGCATTACATCATATAAATTACATCAAACTACCTTACATTACATTACACTACACTACATGACATTGCATTACATTACACTACATTAGATTGCATTACATCACATAAAATACATCGCACTACCTTAGATTACATTACACTACACTACATGACATTGCAATACATTACACTACATTACATTACATTACATCATATAAATTACATCACACTACCTTACATTACATTACACTACAGTACATTTCATTACATCACATAAATTACATCACACTAAATTACATTACATTACATTACATTACGTTACATTACACTACATTACATTGCATTACGTTACATTACACTACATGACATTCATTATAAATTACATTACATTACACTACATTGCATTACATTACATTGTATACATTACATTACATTACGTACATTACATTACATTGCATTGCATTACATTGCATTGCATTAAATTACACTACATTGCATACACTAATAATTACACTTTTACATGCATACATACATATATACATACCTATCTACATACACACAAACAAACATACATACATACATACATAAAATAACAAAACATAACATAACATAACATTATATTAAATTACATACCACACCATACCATACCATACATACTTACATACAATACATACATACATACAAAAGTAGATAACATAACATTGCATAACATTGCATAACATTGCATAACATTGCATGACATTACATAACATTGCATAACATTGCATAACATTGCATAACATTGCATAACATTGACTAACATTGCATAACACTCACTAAAATTGCATAACATTACATATAACATTACATACCATTACAGAACATTACATAACATTACATAGCCTAGCATTCAATGACATTACATAACATTCCATAACATTCCATAACATTACATAACACGTTACATACCACATTACATTACATTGCAAAAAATACATAACATTACATAACATTACATAACATTACATAACATTACATAACATTACATAACATTACATAACATTACATAACATTACATAACATTACATAACACAAAGAAATAACATAACATAACATTACATAACATTACATACCATTACATAACAGTACAAACCATTACATACCATTACATACCATTACATACCATTACATACCACTACATGACATTACATAACAATACATAACAATACATAACAGTACACAACATTTACATAACATTACATAACATTTACATAACATTTACATACATTTTCATACATTTTCATCCATTTACATCCATTTACATACATTTACATTTACATGCATACATTTACATACATACATTTACATACATACAACTACATACATACATTTACATACATACATTTACATACATACATTTACATACATACAACTACATACATACATTTACATACATACAGTTACATACATACATTTACATACATACATTTACATACATACATTTACATACATACATTTACATACATACATTTACATACATACATTTACATACATACATATATTCATACCATACCATACCAAACCAAACCATACCATACCATACCATACATACATACATACATACATACACACATACATACATACATACATACATACATACATACATACATACATATATACATGCATACATTACATACATTGCATTGCATTGCATTACATTCCATTGCATTACATTCCATTGCATTGCATTGCATTACATTACATACATGACATCACATTACACTACACTACACTACATGACATTGCATTACATTACACTACACTACATTACATTACATAACATTACATTTCATTACATTACATAACATACTATACATTACATTGCATTGCATTGCAGTATTTTACACTACACTACATTACATTACATACCATACCATACTTACATATATATATATAATGTCAGAGATGAACATACATCTGTGTGTAAAAAGAGGTGGGGTTGATCTAAATTGTAGATGCATTGGTATAACCAGACCGTTTTGACCTGTTGATTTCAGTTTTGGCATCCCCTTGGGCACTGGGCCGGCGCAGTGGGCAGCGCCCTGTGCCACGTGCACCAGGAGTCTCTGGTCGTTCGGACGAGACCCCGTGCGCGGAAAATGGTCATTCGTGAAATCTCTCGCGGCAAAACCGGGTGAGACAATCTCCATCGAGGCTTCCACTAGGTCTCAGCTTTATACAACACTGTGCAGACGCAAATTCTTTGAAGAAAAGTCCAGTAGCTGTCCACCCTGTATTAATAACCCCCCAGGCTGTTAAATTGAGGGCGTACTAGTGAATATCATCGTTTGAAAAAAAAATGAAGGGAACCGCTTGAACTTACCAACCAGCGTCTACTGATCCTCTGTTGATCGCGTTGGTCAAAAAAATGCTTGACTTTCAGTAAATCACACAGGATCCGCCACGCAGAAGCTTCGAGGGTGGGAAAAACCCTGCAACAAGCTGCAGAGCCCAAAAAACAGACACATCGGCGATTCGCTGGCATACAATCCTACAGTATTCGCACATGTCAGCAGACATCAGCAGACCGGTGGTGGACTATGTGGTACCCAACGCATCAAGATCTGTGTTGTGTCCTCTGCAATTCTCGAGGGTCACCGAGCACACAGAAGTACGGACATTCCAATTCCAAACAAATCGGCCCGATGAATCCCGACAAATCGCCCAAAAACAAACGTATCATGCAACCATGGTCTACCATGCTCAAGTCTTGTGAGGGCTACATGGTCAAGATTCCGAAAAAAATAACATGAGACAATCACACGAGAACTCCCGAAATCTTGTCACTTGGATGCTCAAATTGATACATTTCAGGCTTTCCGACCCTATCACAATTGTAGCGGTGACCAAGAAAAATCTGGTGCAACTGCATCTTAGCACAGAAGGCGTGGTCGGAAACCAAGTGAATGGTCGGTGGTTCCAAGATGTTCCATCCTATTGAAAAATAGGAGGCTCGTGGGCTTCCCTCGAAAATCAGATACCATAATCTTCCCCGGTAAAACAGCCATCTGATTTGGGGGGATCCACCATTCTCGTGCTATTCCCAAATGGGATAGTCTTCCGAAATTGGGGCGGCAAGTCTCAATCTTTGCTGCTTGAAATGGCTAGCCATTTCACACATGGGATGGGTCAATGGGTTTCTTCAGGACTGGCAAAATTCAGTCCTACGTCCCTGCAATTGTTGATGGTGATCTGAAATAGACTTTCGGGACAAGGGGATGTCATTGATCTTTCAGTTTCAACTGGGGTTAATACCATTTCAATCCCATAAATCTAATACTAATGTAAATAAATATATATATATACATGTTCCCATTTATATCCCATTTTCATGCCACAAAAAGAGCGGCTACACATTCTTTGCATGTCCAGCAAATCGTCTGGCCTGCACTGCACGCAGCACTGCAGCTGGGTATCAACAGAACTTCAAGATATCTAATATACGCATGTTCTATCTATTTATATAGATATACACATCTTTAATGTTTTTTTAGTATGTCTGATATACAACAATAATAATAACAATAATAATAATATACATACATATATATATATATATATCCATAATCTTTATGTATTTTAATAGTTTATTCATTCGAGTATGGTTGCTGTTCGAATTTTCAAGCCCAGCATTCGCCGGACTGCGCCCTGCCGTTAAACCCCACGCCGTCCGGTGAGGTCGATCCGCTTCAGTCTGCACCCTCTGTTTACAGATGTTTAGAGGTAATATCTGCCAATATACGTCTGACAAATACATTGCTCTCAAAAATAATATGATTTATGTAAATATATGTATATATATATAATTAGATATACATCATGTATATATATATATATGTGCAAATCTACATCTATGCCAGTCCATTCAAAGTCACCTTTCACACTGTGGCTTGAGGTCATCTCCAACCCTTGAAATGGTCCTATGTTTGACAGGTTTCAGTCCAAGATATACGTGCACATTTCCATCCATGAATGCCTAGGACAATATGTCCAATATCCGCAATACAATTGGTACATATAAAAATATTTCTATATATATATATACATTTACATCCATGATGTGGGTAAATTTTCATATGTATAGTATAGACAAACTCAATCATAGAAAAAAACAAATATATCTAAAACAATGTGTATATTACATATTTATCTTCCGTCTGTCTGTCTGTCTGTCTGCCTGTATGTCTGCCTTTTTAAGCATGTATAATATACATATATGTATACATATATGGCTCGAAAGCAAGACAGTCTATCTGCTTTACCTGTTCCATAGATCTATTATGTTAAAACCTCAACTGCCAGATTAGACCAATCCAATCTGTCCAATTCATCGAACCTATTGAACATATCTAATTTATATCTCTGACCTACCTAACCTATGCAATCTATCTATGTATCTATCTGTCCTCTGTGTCCTATCTATCTATCCATTCAATCCAATTTAATCTAGACTGATCTAATCTAATCATCTAATCATATCATGAATCTACATATGTGTGTGCATTGTATGTATTTAGTTGTATAAATATATATTAAATCTTCAAAACGCCAAAGGCGATATCGTCACAGCACTTTTCACTTCTCTCCCAGCTGCTCGGCTGCCACGTCGCAACGTTTCCGCAACGGTTCGCCGCGGGGCCACGGAGGCGCCATGGTGAGTTCTTGTGGCGTTCCTCGCTGTTTGGCGGAGGTGGCCACGTACGTTTTCCCCAGGCCCGGCAGGCAATGTAATCAAGTGGCACGAAAAACGCACATGTGAGACACAAAGATATAAGACATATATAGAGATAATACTATATAATAATATATGTATGTATATACATGTATACATATACATAAACCAAAACAAAAACATGTATGTATGTATGTATGTATGTAAGTATGTATGTATGAATGTATGTATGTAAGTATGTAAGTATGTAAGTATGTAAGTATGTAAGTATGTAAGTATGCAAGTATGTAAGTATGTAAATATGTAAGTATGTATGTATGTATGTATGTATGTATGTATGTATAGATAGATAGATAGATAGATAGATAGATAGATAGATAGATGGATAGGGAGACAGATAGATAGATAGATAGATAGATAGATAGATTGACAGACAAATAGATAGATAGATAGGTAGGTAGGTAGGTAGATAGGTAGATAGATAGATAGATAGGTAGATGCATAGATGCATAGATGCATAGATGCACACATGGATATGTGTTCATGGCTATATTCAGGACTATGTTCAAGAGTATGTTCACGACTATGTGCATGACCATGTTCATACTGATTTGGATTGTATTGCTTGTATGATGCGTATGTTGATTGATGGGCAACTTATTCGGTCTGCATATATATATATATAGCCTCGTGCCCGGCCTTGGAACTACCGGAACAAGAATTGGCTTGGTTTAAAAGTTTAAACTACTGATTCCGTGACGAAATTTTGTCGCGGAATTTTCTCAGAATCAACACCATCATACACCATCATCATCGTCATCTTCATCATCATCATCNCCCCCCCCCCCCCCATGATCATTGTAGGTAGTTCCAAGGCTGGGCACGAGCCTATATATACAGTATATAGACATATATGTGTGCGTGTCATATATCACTATAATAACACAAACATTGAATATCCGATGTGCATGTTCAAATGCACGGATAAAATTACAACTAATGCACGGAATGAAAGGGGCCGTTTCAGCAATGCATCGATTGATGTTGGAAGCGATCGAGGCAATGATCGTGCAGCATACAGGCAGGCGGGTGTTCAACTGCGCATCGAAAAGCATTACACCTTGGCAAACACCTTGGCATAGAAGAACATCAATTCCAGCCACTTCAGGTCGACAATAATCACCCACAAATAATTTCATAAAACATATTGGCTACTACTCAAGCCACTTTGCGTGCTAAAAAATAGTTCCGGATAGCTAGCTTTCTTCCAGCTAGGGCCTGGGATTGAAACAAATCCAGCAGGGAATCGCACAAACGCGATCCACAAGTTGTTCGGCTCACCGATTTGCCAATTGGGTCTGCCCATGGGGTTGATGGGTCAGTGATGGTCAGTGGCTGACACCAACCTCAATATAAGTTCAACCGGATTGTCCACAATCATGCTGGCAAAACAAACATCGTCCCAACCGTATTTTTTTGGAATGAACGTGGGAAACAAATACAATGAAGACATTTACAATAGGCCATATGCCTTGCGGAAAAATAAACATACAGCATACGTATATAAATGGATAAATCAAGATAATCAAGCATATAAAACTGCTTCATGGTTTCTTTGAGGATTTAGTCGCCAACTGCAAATTCCGCATGATGTTCATGAATCCGCTACCCCCAAATCATGCTGCCCGCAGTATCAAGGTGCGTCGAAATGAAGTTGTCATCTTTGAATTCGAATCACCAAAAGGGGGTGCAAGCTACAATAGAGTACTTCACACCTGTTCCAATCCCGATTGACCAACAACCAAGGGGATCTGTTGAATCTTGAGGTCCGGTATGCCCTCAACTGTATCAACTTGAAGTTGTTGATGAAGTTTGGTGTCTTCATATTTATCAATAGCTGGTTGTATCCCACTGAGAAATGTGAAAGTCATTCGGGATCATCATTCTGCGTTTTGGAATCAGGAGAAAATCTTGAAACCACTGGCAGTCTTGGTTGTCCTAACTTCAATGGATTGGCGTAGAAGAACATCTACAGTAAACCATGGTTCTCACCCCCAGATAACAGTTCTCGCAGTTGCCAGCTGGTCCACAGCCCAAGATAGTCTCCCAGTCACTGATTCCTGTGAGCATTTATCACCGGGGTTCTATATCACTACCCAAGACCTTAAATCACTTGACCATACTCAAACCTTCACCAAATATGAGCAGCTCCCAACTTAACTTCCGTCCTCCCCAAACATCCCGTTCCGTTATATAGGGCTTCTGAATGAAAGAAATACCTGACATTCGTGAATATTATGATAATCCACATGGCTTTGTCTGACGTAATTAATAACCCCAATTCTGCGCATCAGAGGTCCACTCAACCATCATTCTTCCAATCAAATCTTGCCATAACGTGGGGATGTCATGGGATATCCAGCTGGTCCCAGATCCAACCAATTCTCCAAACCCGCATCAACCCCAGCAGCCCACGGCCCTGGCATGGCAAGCTGTGACGCCGCGGTCCTGCGCGCTCTGCGCCGCCGCGGTCACTTTTCACTGGCGACGTCGGGAACAAAGGTCTCCCTGAAGACGGTCTTCTCAATCCTGGCCATGGCGCACTGCGAACGACCTTCTAGGGTCGCGAGTCGACCTTTTTCACAAGGAAAACATTATCGTTTCATAGTTGCGCATGTATATTGAGAATGTGCATATTTATATATGTATGTGTATTTATACATATATATATCATATATATATATGTGTGTGTATACATATGTATATATATATATATATGTGCATATAATATATATATATATATATGTGCATATAATATATATATATATGATGTATGTGAGTATGTTATGGATATAGACAATGTGTATGTGTATATATACATATATATATATATGCATATATATATATATATGCATATAGAGATACGCAAACTGGTCAAGGCTACAACGATGGTTCCAAATGAGTATGGCCAAAATAGCAGTCATATGCCACAAAGTTTTTGGAGGTCTTGTCCTCGCACATCCTTCATCTCCTATAGATACCCTGCCCTCCACCCCGAAAGCGAAGATACGGTAAGGTAACATAATAAGAAGCCACAATATATTGGGGTGGAGGGCAGGGTATATAATGAGACAACATAGCAGAACAATTTCAGAAGCCATAATATATTCAAGCCACAGAAAGAACATCAAGTCAACACACCACCAATCTCATCTTCAACGCCTAAACAACTCATGTTTTGGGTTTGTCTGAAAATAGGGTACCCCTAATTCCAACACTTAACCACCATTTTCCCTATTCAAATTGGAAAAATAAAGGTATACCCCATGTTCAGACACACCCAGTCGGCATGAGCCACGACCCATGTCCCACCTGTAGATCTCTGTGACCGTGTCTCCAGCGACCTGTGCTGCCAACATATCATCCACTTGCACCTGGACAGGTCGGGGGGGTGGCCCGGCATGGCCCGGCAAGGGACTCCAAAATCCTCAAAACAATGGTTGCAAAATCCACCATTAAACCGAGTAGGTGAACATTGTCTACACATGTTTACCCTCTAGCAATTTATCTAACATATATAGCATGGAAAATCACCATTCTTCATGGCTAAATCATCAAACTAAGTGGGCCGTCTATAGCCTATTCATCATATCATATTTGTGGGTGAATATCTTGAACCGATAGATCTACACACTACCGATCCGAGACCTGCCACCCTGCGCCCGTTTGGTCTCTAAGCTCTGCACCACACAAGGTGTGCCCCACTTGGCCATGAATCGCTTGAACGGGCAATACCTGCGGTGGGCGAAGACAGCCAACGGCATCGGCTTCGGCTCCATCCTAAATAGACATATTTGCCAGTGTTGATCATCCCTAGGATGGGAAATCAAAGTTCCAAAAAATAGATCTGCCACAAACAAGAAGACACGATCAAAAAGCCTATCAAAGTAGGACAGTCATTCGAATTGGATCGAATTGGTGAGAACACAAAAACCTGCTGAGTTTCATAGCCATCCCTCTCAACGGAATGGTGATGCCCGTGAATCACTTCCCCCTGTCATGCTATCATTATGGTTAGAATTGCGACTCGTTCGCAAGCGCCTAGTACAGTATATCTATTATGTAATCCAATCAAAATCATTCAAAAACTACACCAACTTGCAATATACATGAATTCATGTACACAGACGCGTGCATATAAGTGTGTTTTTTTTTTGGATTGCACATACACACGCACACACAAGTATGATCCAATGTTTGGACCATGCAAATCCAACTACTCCTGGGACCCAGCCTGCGAAGAAGTTCATCAGTGGCTTTCAAGGCCTTGATCCGTGTACGCGACCTGAGATGGCTCGCGAAAAAATGAGGGGTCCACCACGTCTGAAAGGCTGAACCCCCAACAATAACAGGAAAACGTGGGGAAATCCTCTGAATATGATCAATGGAGGTTTACAGCACTTTATATAGCTGGGAAAATCATCTACAAATGGATACAAATGGTTGATTTTCCACGATTTTCCAGCAAACCATGTAATGTTTTGATTACCAGAGGGTATGTGGTTTTAGGTGGTTTTGTTTTCGGTTTCGGGTGTCCTGTATCGACAGGGTTTATATCCCCTTTTGCCTGGGAATGATAATATCATTCCTTAGCCATGTGCAGCAAGCAGCATTTTGCGACATGACACATCAGTTTTTTCCTCCTGAGCAAAGGGAGAACAATAAAACATGGTGCATTATCAGCATTATTGTCCCAATCAGAATGGCCATGAAATGTGGTTTTCTTCCAGTCAACTAACATAGAGTTTTTTACTTTTAGAAACATAGTGATTTATAGATTTTTTACTTATAGAAACATAGTGATGTTCAATCTCTCTCTCCATCGCTGCCAGGTGATGTTCAATAGTTCTGTTAGTTTGCCAGAGGGCTCCTTCCCCCATGTTTTTTTACAAATGGACCACACATCCCCGGGCGGAAAGCTCCCCAACTCCCGCCTGTAGCAGCGGAAACCTTCAGCGCTGAGTTGTGAAGCATCAGGACGACCACTCGGGATTTCCATGGGGTTCGTCAAGTCCTGGGCTGTGACCTGACCCTGCAACCTGCGGCTACAGAGAGACCGTCCACATGAAGTCTAAGCAAGATCTTCAGCTTCAATATCTTAATGCATATTCATACCGATGTTTAATGGCGTTAATATATCTTGTGTTGCTGTATACATACCATGGCATCAAGTTCAATCAATTTTGGAAGAGATATGCTCCATTTGAGCATGCCATATCCATCTGCAAACCAAGCCTAAAACAACCTGACATAGACTGTAGACAAAGGGAACGTCTACAGGGAAACCATGGTTCTTCCCTTGAAATATGGGGGTTCCTGTAAATTTTCCCTCACAACAATCCATTGATGTAAACAAGTGTAAACCTTCTCTCATGTGTTGGTCAGTCAAATCACCTTAGGTCAGACCAAACCTGGCACATAAACCGTGCGACCAAGCTTCATATGCCTCAGACGCACGAGTTTTGGACAAGATGTAGTTCTCCTTCCACTTGGTGTTTGCTTGCCTCGAGCTCCCACTGGGCATCATGTGGTTTCATTATGCGCGAAACCAAAAACTCCCATACAGGTAGACGTCCCAAGATATGAATCAATCAACCAGGCAACTTTCTTCATGGCAACCAGGGCCACCTTTTGCAGCTGGGTTGCACCACGAAGTCGCTTTCCTGTGCAATGTTCCGCGTCTCTTCTTTTCCGTTGACCATGGTGGTTATCACCTCTCCTGGCGTCGTAGGAAGCAACAAAGAATGAACCAGTATCTGGTTGGTGAGTGATAAAATCCTTGAACATGTTAATCATTGACGATCACCACCCGATGGTTGGAATAAACAGCCGCAACCAGCAAAGAAACGATGCCGTTCCGAACGAAATGCAAATGCCAAAATTTTCCGACACCTGACCAAACTGACTAGAACACATCCCATCTGAAGCTGGCTGGTTCTAGGTTTGCTATGTTGAATCAAAATCGCCTCCACCGTTTGCCCTACTCATTGGCGCACACGAAGCCATCATCCAATCAAAAATTATTGAGATGGATGGGCATTGGAAATTCCACCTGCGATAAAAGCCATCTTCCAGGGGCTATTCCACCATCTGGTTGTTGCAGCTTGACATCTTAGTAGTTCAAAAAGGGGATTTGCCTGGCTTCGCAGGACGAAGAAAGGCAAAGGCCACTTTGCGATACCATTGCCTCGATGCCATGGATGCGACATGATGCGACGGTCACCCGTGTTGTTGTTCGGAAACACGGAATGCCAGGGGAAACACGCTTGATTCTGTTTGCGAAGCCAATATGGTTGAGTAGGATAGGGCTCGGCAACCTAAAGGAATCATAATCCCCCAGCCCCTAGTAATGTTTGCCCCTCAATGGGTACTGTAGGTGAACCACTCAATGTTATTCTCATTTTTCTGGTGGTTACCAATGGGCGAAAGGATTGTTTCACTTCACATGACTGGGGATTTAAATTTGGGACTATACCCATGAGATCCACAATCACATGGGATGTCTGAAATGAAGGAAGGTCGTTTGGGTGCTTCCCAATATCTATGTCGTGATGCTAGATGCAAGCGAAACTGTTCCTAAATTCTAGGGCACAACCTCTGGTAATCAACGTGGGCACACCTCTTTTACTTTGCCACATATTTGTTGGCAGATTCCCCACCGTATCTCACCGCGTTTGCTACAATAGGTAGGCACATGACCGAAAGATACCCTGTTGTAATCAAACGTGGCAATGGAAAATCCAACATTTATAGATGTTTTCTTTGCATAACAACCTCCATGTAGTGGATTTCCCAGCCATATGTTTGAGTATCGAGGCCCCAGATGTTTCGGCTGCACGACTCTTGGATCAAGCTGCCCATTGGTCAACATCTCATGGCTGATTCGGCGGATCAACTCCTACGGGATCCAGGGGAGTAGCTTCGGAGTACCAACTGGGGGTTGATTTAGGGCTTCAAATGTCTTCTTAGCTAGTCCTTGGATACATATATATAATCATACAAATCAGGATGGATACTACCTGCACATTCAAGGCTTTCCAACAACAAAAAAAGACTTGACCAATTCTCGGATTTTTTTGCGGTGCTGGAATATGTTTCTTTGCGGTGGCTTCCAGAAAGCAGAGTTCCACCTGAAGACGTGACGCCCGTGTCACCACATCGCTCGACACCTGTATCTTTCTGATTTATGGCGTCCCATGCCAAGCATATAAAGGCAAGAGGTCATTATCCTAAATGAGGATGGACAACTAAGCAAGCCCGCCAGCCAGCATCAAACTTCTGATTAAATCACAAGGTTTGTTCAAAACCAATATTTTGCCTGGAAAAAACATGGTCTTAAATGCAACATATTATTCCAATATTTTGCTCATGGAACCTGATGTTTCCTGAATTAAAACCCATATGAATCCTACATTTTGTTGTTCAACCCCCATCCCGCCCTCGTCGGCCAGCTCTCGTCCTCCTGGGAGCACAGCTCGGGTGCTTGAGGTAAAAAGGTGGGCGGTTCACTGTCGAAGAGGATCACGGCATTGTCCTGGCATTGGGCCCTGGAACCTACAAGGAAGCCTCCGGTGATTTATGAAATAGTTGTGGAAATGGAGCATTTATAGATGATTTACGTATCAAATTAGAGTGCTCCCAGAGTTGTGTTGGTTTTTGTTAGTTCACCAGAGGGTACTTGGTTGAGTTGGGCTTATTTGGGGGATACAACGAACTACTTAATGGGTTTTTACATCAACTTATAACTGAGGGGCCTCACCTTGTACTTGGCGGTGCAGTTTCAGTAAATGAATATACACCCACAATAAAAAAGGAGTTCGGTCCGAACTTATGAGAGTATCACACCCCATTAATGACATGTAAAAACCCCAACTGCACATCCAAGTAGATAGCTAGATTGATTTATACCAAGGGGAACTACTGTTTGTGGTAGATATATCGAGCTAGTCAATGGGGATTACAAACCAACTTACAACTAGGGGGCCACGTGGTATGGAATGGTCCTGGCCGGGAATTGTAGTGTACCAATCTATGGGTTGATGCATGATTGGATTGTCAATGGGTTGTTATTTTGGGGGGTGTAAAATGGGACAACCAGCTAACCAATGGGATTTTTTTGGGGGGTCTCCAAAAATATTGATTTTGTTCAGCATGCTATAGATCTATAGGCTATGTTTCCAACTTTGCCATATACCTTTATCAGTGTACCTTTCAATAGGTTACTAACTATGGAATATGTTGAACCTGGGTAGAAAGGGATAAACAACTAACACAAGGTATATAGTAGTGACTAAAGTGGTTGTGATTATACAGCTGAGTAATGGTGAAATTGGGATTAGCCCACCATCACACGCATATCGTATATATATATATACACACACGATATACTGTGGACAAAAAAACCGGCCAAATGATTGCCTTGTACCCAATATCTAATTATATTATGATTTTTTATCGATAGACTATCCTTATGATTGGCATATCAAAGATAGATACAGCAAGCAACTGACATACGGTGTATGTAATTCATCTTGGGTTGTGGCTAAGCGACAACTAACTGGGGATGGTTCAATGTATAGGGAAAAAGGAAACTGGACAATGCCCATACATAATTCATTAACCAATTCCATGGTGTATATCAGCTTCGGGCTCACCAAATCACATATTTTCTTCACCAGTGAGCCCACATTTGACCCCAATGAATCATGGATTCACCATTGCCCAAGCACAATGTTTTGTATACCTTTGGATAGCCATGCAATCCAACCAAAATCAATGCTAATGTTTTCTAGCCAAAAAACCTACGCTAAGTTGGCCTTGGAACTGGGATACCTTTAATTATCAAGTAAAAGGTCGGTCATTCTGCTGGTTTAAAGGAACCAATATGGGAAACACATAACATGTTTTACTGTTTTATCATGAGATGTTGGGCAATGTTGGCATTGATCGTTTGAGGATCCCGCCAAGCTGTTGTCCAAAGATGTCTTTGAACGCATTTTCCGTGCCCTAAGGCTATCTCGCAATCCCGCAAATCACTCTGCCTCTATCTTCTCACCTTCCATCTAGGTCTGGATCTACTAATTCTATCCAATTCTTCCTTCGAAACCAACCATTTGAATGCGAAGACCATTTGGCCATTAGATGTTGACGTAAGCAGTATTCTCTCAATTTGTCTCCCATCAAGACGGCTCAAGTGAACCATTACATGTACAAACGCAATGATTCACCTTGCGTTTCACGCATATTTGAGCTCATCACGTGACTTGAGCATCGTTGATATTCCCACATCAGCAATGGTGACAATTCAGAGGGAGTCGTAGTTCTATGGGTCTAGGATGGCATGGGTCAAATTTGTGTTCTCGCCCGGGTTTCCAAAATTGATGCATGTCTATCATATCTCAAATTCTGCGGGAAATTCAACTATCAAAACAGTTGATTGATCATAGAAAAATGATCAAACATTGATCCATACCCTCCAGTACTCAAACGTGGCTGGCCGGAACATCGTCTGCAACTACAGGTTTATAGCTGGGAAAAATCATCGAACTAAATAATTGGTGGAATTTCAATTGCCACATTTGATTACTGGAGGTTACCAGAAAAATGGATGGATTACATTGGATTACCATACCCTTGGGGAAAGCACACCATGTTTTGACCGTGGCACAGCCAGGCCATGGCCATCCATGGCCATCCACGCCTCGCGGTTCTTTTTGGCATCTTCCGGACGCCTTTCGAGGCACGCCTGCTTGCTGCTACACATCCTGACAGGGGGCAAATCATGGCCCCTTTTGTTCGATGACCTGCGTTGATTTACCTACCAGAAATTGGTGATTTCCATGGCAAACTATGACATTTCCAGAGGGTATGCACATGTATGCTATGCACCACATTTAATATGGCAATGTCAATGCTGAAAGTACTTTTGCATGTCCAGATTCCATGGGGGCTCTCTGTTTGAAACCCAAGGGTCTTCACGGGATGGGCTTGGTGCAATATGGTGCAATATATGCTGGAAGAAAAATGGGATCCTCATCCTGAAGCTTCTGGCCGAAACAGCAAATTTAATCAAATTTACGCATCCGATGCGGAGGTCGAATTTGAGGTCCAGATTCGTTTTAGTTCCAGAACTGTTGACATTACCTTGGAAGTTTATACATCCGATGTGGGATATCATTACTCCATATACACGCCCCAATCCCTCAGCGAATTGATTCTCCAGAAAGTCTTGCCTGAAGGCATGGTGAAATTACCATCAAATTTTGTTGGGCACTCCTGTGGGGCTTCCCTGAAAGCAATTCCGGGAAAAAACAGAGTGAGTTGATAGTGCTCAAAAAAAGTATACGACAAACATTCAAATCATTCAACCCTAGATCTGAGGGTCACAACTATCAAGGGGGTGGCGACGTTGGGAAGCTATGTATATAAGTATTTTGGATTTCTCTGGTGGTCCGCACTCATGTGGTCAAAGCCAATGTTCATGATAAATCCACACAAACAATATAATCAACCATATGCACAAATGTATGTATATATATATATACACAACATCGAAATTAGATCCAAACAAATCCACAATTTTGACATGTTTTGCCCTTCATCTTACAAAAATCACCGAGGCAACAGAAGGGCCTCAATAGCAGCACCTCAGGATCTGCACTGCTCCATTGTCCCTGACGCCCATGGGATTCGGCGCTTGATGACACATCTGATCCGGTGCCATGGAAACATGCTGGAAGCACGGCTTTTTCAGCAACCAAAGTAACCATAATGTGATTTCACACCCCTACAGTTGGGACCTTTAGTCACAGCAGTTTCGTTCGATCCATAAAGTTAGGATGCGTGGACGTCGCTACGCCCCCCTCAGAGCAAGGTTAACTATAACTATAACTGATATGACCTCTACAACTATGGATACATATCCATATGTATATATCCACTTCTAGCTGGAACTGCGCCCCCCAAGTAGAATATGGTAAGCCTGAATAATTGGATGGCAGAGAGTACAATCTATCTCTATTGGGGAATTGATGGGTACCATGATGTACCATCTCGAAACTGGGTAAAACATCACTGGCATCAGCTGTCAAGCAGCCAAGATGGATTGAGAGAAGGCAAACCATACCCACCAACCGGTCTGCCCACGTGTCTAAACGTGGCGCAAGTGACCCATTCAATCTAGCAATGGGCCATCACATAGAATTAAACAAAAACAACGTCCCATTGGATAGAGGATACAAATCACTCATTTACATTCCTAGGTGATCCCAGGGGTTGTTCTAGCCAGCGGTTGGCGTTGTGGAGATCCTGTTCCGATCCTGCCTGGATGGTGATCGCATCAATTCGCACTGTGACACAGTCACCCGCTTGATCAGTGCGCGCCTCAGGGGTAGATGTGGCTCTCCTCTCTCTCCCTCTCTCACCCTCTCTCACCCTCTCTCTCTACAGAATTTGTGAGCTTACCCTCTGGTAAACTAACATAACTATGGAAAATCACCATTTTTAATGGGAAAATCAACTATAAATGGCCATGTTCAATAGCAAACTGTCAGTTTACCAGAGGGTCAACATCGTGAACAGAAGAATGGAAATGTTACATGGCAATGGGACCAACCACATTGGCAACCGGAATCCACACCAGGCCATGCCGGCCGAGACTTGGCGTCATTGGATGGTGAACAAAATTTGTGAGCCCTGAGCTCCCTGCCGGCTACCCGGAACGGGTTTTCCGACCCAAACCAACCCAGCAAAACAGTGACCAACCATCCGTACTTGGAATTTAGATGAGTTTATCCGTGGCTATCCCATTTATAGCTGCGCTGGTCATTTAACATTTACATCTTGAAACCTTTTCCCGACTCGTATGCACATCCTACCATTGATTGGCAAGTTGCTGGCCACAACTTCCGGGCGCAACGGTAGATCTCGGCCAAAATCTCCAAACGACGCAGGGGGCTATCTGATCCCATCCTACCGCTGTCACGACGCGGGAATGGTTTGATCGATTGAGTAACTTGTAAACTTTGTAAACCAATGGCTCAATACTCAATTGTTCACGTTCATTAGTCAATAATTCATGTTGTTACTGTCATAGTTCCTAACCATCGAATCCCGGACAAAATCATTCTGAGTCCTAGACACATTGGAATAACATGGCCGGGCCATGTCGCGGAGGGACTACCGTCCGTTCTTGAAACCCCGTGAATCAACGCAGCTGGTTCAGGCAGGTCCTCTGCAAGAATGCAGGCCCGTAGTAGACCAGAAATGCTGGCCCCACCAGCTCTTGCCTTACCTGAGGCTGAATGGCTGGACATCTGCTAGATGAAATTTAAAATCTCGGCAATAGTTGGTTTGGATCATCGCTCCAATGTGTGGGCCACGCCCCAACAATTTCCACCAGGATACAGAGTCGGGCACAAATCCCTTGCTGAAACTTTGCCTCTCAGCACCTGGGCAAGCGCGGAAGCGAGCGCGGAAGCAACTGGTGCATGAGCTCACCCTGCTTAGATGGGCTCTGGGAGTTAAGTGGTTGGCAACTGGTTTATGACTGACTCAATAATGGATAATAGCCAGCTACTAACCACTTATATGTCTTATATAAAACTAAATACGCCAGATATGGCTTGGGGCAAAAGGATGCAAAACGCATATGACAGGAGCAGTGGAGCTACCATGATGATCAGGATGTGCTTGAAGCTTCAAGGGGCAAACTGCAAGATATTGCAAGCAAAAACTGTTTGCAAGGTGCAGCAAGCTGCTGACGTCAAGCAAATTCACTCTTTTCATGTCAGATCCCCATGGTTGGTGGTTGCGCTAACCAGTCCAATGAGGTTTGGCAGAAGCAACAGCGTATTCCTCCCACCTGTAGCTCAAGATTGACCTATAGTAGTCATCCCCAAAAAGATAGAAACGCGAATCTTCACTATTTAAGAAGGGATTTGCTTTTCTATCTTTTGGGGCTGACGGGATCACTATGACTACATCCTCCAGTTTCACCCACCCAAAGTCCCCCACCCCAGAAGTAGATCCCCGGCCGCCCAGCGTTTTTGGCTTCCCGACCGGTGCGCGCCATCTCCACACTCAGAACCTGGCAGTGACACGGCCTGTTTGATCATCAATGTCTGCCATCTGGCTGCATATGTTTATAGGTAAATCACCATCTGAATAAGTAAACTAACAGTTTGCTATGGAAAATCACCATTTTAATAATAGGTAAATCAACTTTGAATGGACCCTTTGCATCCATTTGCCATAGCTATCTTACGAGGGGGTAAGACCCCCGGTCCAAAAAGTCTAGTCTATGTCCAAGTTTAAGAGTCTTGAAGGCCCAATTTGACCAATGTTAATATTGGCTATAGCCGCTATCTGGATGCGGTAGGGTCATCCAGCCATCGTTGTGGGGGATTGGATTTCTCTTTTTGACTTGACTAATCGAGTATGTCAACCTCTCCTGATTGGAGTTCTTGCTTATCCACATCAAATGGAGAAACTTAGGTAAAATTCAGAATATTTGCATATGTATATATATATATACATGTTCATTCACCTGTGCAAGAAGAGTATGCATATCTATAATAACTTTTATGTATAATCCTAATTCGAAATATAGATACTATATACATAATTCATATATTTATAATTACACAGATATACACAGTACACATACACATGCGGAGCTGCACATCCCCCACTTGCGACCTCCTGGTCCTCTGGAGAGAGTTTCTCAAAGGCATCCAGTACCACCTTCGCATTGCCTTGAGCCTCACATCCGAGACGTGCGGGCAACTGCAACAGCCGCTGCCGGGTAATATAACAAAATTGGTAATGACTAAGAGTTAGCTATTGAGAATGGGCCATTTATAGATGATTTTTGGTGATTTACCTATACTATATATATATATATTTACTATGATGATGATGATGATGATGATGATGATGATGATGATGATGATGATTTTCAGTCACAAATTGTTGAATTACCAGAGGGTATACATGTCGTTCTCTTATCCGTGGCTGCTATAGCTACTTTTCAATACCCGGCACAAACTCATCTTTAGCTGGGTATCCACCTGCCCGTTTAACTGTGGGAAAGAGGGCGACAATATGCGACAATTCGAAATCATCCAACCAAAGTCTTTTCCTGGGATACTGATTACTGCATTTTGGCATAAATCCTCATCATATCCGTGTCCGCAATCTTTCTTTTGGTTTTATACCTCCGTACTTGAGAAAATAACCTATGTTCTTCCATCTTTCTCAGCTATGGCTGACGATGCCTAGTGCGGAGCGTTCGGATGAAGAGCCTTTCCGGCACTGAGCCCCCGAGCCATGCACAGCAACCTGGCTTTGGCCAGCGCATGCGGCCCCGCCAGGGTGCCCATCGAGGGGCGATGATCTTTCCATCGGTCCTGGCCATGGAGTCGTGACGGCCATGGGAGGCCATGGAAAAAATGACCAACATATCCAACAGTAACGACATATATTGAACTTCCAAGGTGTGTTTAATATGCAGGGTTACGGTTGCTCCGAATACCCTAGATACAACGAGAAATTGGCGAAGGGTGTGATGGAACAAAATCTGCGTCACTCGGTCCCTTGAGTGAGGTGAGAGGGATTTAAAAAAAAACAAGATAAACCATCCTTGTAGATAGATTAGACCCTACAAGGTGAGGCCCCCCAGTTACGTTTGTCGGTTTAGAAAAAAATCACTAGTTCGATATGTCTACCATAAACCATAGAATTCACCAAGTACTATAAATGAGCTATACATCCCAATAAACAACAATTGTTTCTTGCTTAAATCACAATTTTCCAATGCTTTTCCAATGATAGGTTCCCTTTTTTGATGCAATCTTCCCATCCCGTCCTTCAGGTAGCTCTCCATCACCTCCGTCTCGCTACGATCCGCAAGCTGCTGAATGTACCTGGCCGTTTCAAACGGCTTTGTAAAGTGGTTAAAGGAACCTAAGATTTTGACATATTTTTTGAACAAATGGACGTAACCAACCTGAAATCCTGTCTATGTTTTCTTTTTCAAGTCTATTTATTCAGCACTCAGCGCATTGGATTCTATAATTCTTTTGGCGTGGCGCTCGTGGCATCCAAACCACTTTCTGGGACCTCTGCAATGAATCAAGCCGTGGTTTCTCATATGATCCAGGGTTGGGATGTTCGACCTGTGTCGGTATTCTTTGTTTCTGTGCATACAAATGCCATCAAAACGTATACATCTGCAACGATGGTCACTGGTTTCAAGATGTTTCAACCTGATCTCTGCACCCAAAAGGGCATCAAAAGGCTCACTTGGGACCATCATCCCATTATTTCGGGGAGTCAGAAAGTCATCCAAAGTAAAATCACCCAAAACATGGTCTCCGGCTGCGACTTCCACCCACAGCTCTTGCCTCACAGACTTCATAAAACTCTTCCTTAGCTGCTTCAAAATGGCTATCCAGGGCTTTGAGGGCTTGGCAAGATTGGAGATAAAATACTGCATCATCTACATGTGTGTGTGTGCTTTTGGAAAAAAATACTAGCTATATACTAAACTGCACACATTTACACATACAGCTACTCACATATATTTGCATCTAAGTGCAAAGATACCTAAGGCAGATTCCGGCATCCTCAAGAAAAATCCTGCACTGCCATGTGCAACGGCACGTGGCGTGCCAAGTCATACAAGACGACCCATGCAGTTCTGTCATGCCCCTGGCGACAAAGCATGGGGCCCTCCACTTTTCCATAAGTTTCAAAAAATTGGGCAAATCATAACTTGTTGCACCCTCTGGTAAACTAACATAACATAACTATGGACAATCACCATTTTTAATGGGAAAATCAATCCACTATATAAATGGTCATTTTCAACAGCTATGTTAGTTTACCAGAGGGTATTACCGCTGGCTGTTGTATTTCACAAGGCTGTTGGAATGCCAAAACCATTCCAACACGCTGCCAAAAGACAGGACGGGCATGGGCAACTGCGAGGTCAATTTGTTGCATCCGCAGAGTGGCGTTGGCTCTGCTCCAGCCAAATCCTGAGGCGCAGGGCGCAGGATGTCACTGAAACTCAGTCAAGACCTGGAGAAGATAATCAAACCACCGGTGAATTCCCCTATTTGCTCAAGCAACCGGTGGCTTTGATGATTGTCTTTGTTTCCAAACCACCGATTCTTGAAACATATGTAGATATATCAATCTAGATGATATGTTTTCTATTGTTTTCTATTGTCTATATATCTTTGGTGTTTTCTTTCCAAAATGTCAAAGAGCACCATTCAGGACTGGCGTGGCACAGTCTCTGGGCATCCCACCGTGAGCCAATGCACGAAGTAGAGGCTCAGGTCGCGGCGGCTCACACGCCGCTCCGACCTGGGCGATGAGAAAGCTGCAACTGTGGTGGGAGTATTGGTGGGAGCATGGTGAAAAACAGCGCTTCTTGACGTGTCCGGCGTCGTATCATGCGCAATGGATGTGCATTATGTGGATTCTGCATGTATCGAACTATATTACTTTGTTTTGAAATGCGGTATAGGACTATATTGCTTTGTTTTGAAATGCCGTGTAGAACTATATTATATTGTTTTGTTTTGAGATGCTGATTTAGCATTCGCATTTGTACAGACCACCTTTTTGAGTGTCATTCAACGATAATAACCACCCAAAAATGATGACACCCATGACGCAAGCTAAGCAGCAAGGTTGGAGCTGTCAAACCAAATCAGAATTTGGTCTGAAACAGACATGGAAGACTGATTTAAACAAACTTAACACCTCCAGAAAGATATTTCTTGATGATTTCTGTTTGTCCTTGGGGGGATACAAGGTCAGCAAAAGGGGCCTTCACGACAGAGTAGAACAACCCCATTGGTTCTTGGAATCATGGTTCACCTCTTAATCCCCTGATCTTGACGGCACCAAAAGAAAAAATGACGCTAAAAACTTGGAGGCACCCCATCCCAATATTGTCCTTTTCAGGGAAAAAAATAGGGGCCAGTTTGATACACGGGCACACTATTCATAATCAGCTATATAGCCATTGGTTGGTTCTCATGGGGGGATTTAAGGACATTATGTCCTTTTCGAAAGAATTCAACAGGACTCAGGCTGCGACCCATTCCTCATGATGGCTGCCTTAATGCCAAGGAAAACAGCTCCTCTCAGGACGCGGGGTGCTTCAGAAATGCGGGTTTATGTTCCCCAGTCACATCACCTTTGGGGGGTGACGAGGGTTGATGGTTATAAGTTGATAATCTAACAGTTTTGCTATGGAAAATCAATAAACATCACCATATCATGCTGTATTCAATAGGTAAACCCATTTTCCAGTTCGCAAACTCTTAAATTACGGATGGATCCGGAGGGCAACTATGTTCGATCCATTTTCCAGGGGATTTGGGTAAGCTGACAGGCACCGCTACCTGAGCATCAACACACACCGGGGGATCGAAGCATCGGAGATAACCCCCAAACATGTGGAAACACACAACTCCATGGGCCCTGAATGCCTGCATTTCAAGAATTTGCACACCATTAGAAAGTGCCCATGGCTCCTCACAGCACCTCAGAGTGAGATATGTACACGTTTACAATCACACACATAATTAATATATATACATATAAATATATATATATATATAGAGAGAGAGAGAATATATGTGTATATACTATTATATTATATAATATTAAATTATATTATATTATATTATATCATATTATATTGTATTATATAATATTGTATTGTATTGTATTACATTATATTAGATTATATTATATATCATATTAATGACTATATATATGTATGATATGTGGATGTATGCATCTATGATCATCTATGTATGCACTCATTAAAAAAAAAAAAAACATTAAACAAATCCATCCGAATAAATGCTGAAGTAAATTCACCCATCCATAATCCGTCCTGGTGGAGCTTCTGCTTGTACAAACCATCCTGAGACATGGCTGGCGTCCCCGGCAACGGCTAGTGATGCGCATGTGTTCTTGTAATATCTCGTAACCATCAAAAACAAAACATCTTTTTGGGGATTGATGATCAAAGCTCATCAACCCAAACAATATACAACCATCCAGGTTTTGTCCCATGTTGGGATGTTGAAATATGGAGAAATGACATGAAATGAGCACCACGTTGAAAAGGAAAAAAACGGAACTATGGAGAATTCATTGAAATATTGAAATCCTCTGGCAAACAACTCAGGACCATTCAGGACCCCAAGTTGAGAGAGAGCTGGCTCCATTGTCCTTCTCCAGCTGTTTGTCAGGAAATACCTCCTTCATCCATCTTAAGCTTGGAAAATGCAATAAGTAAACATCAATGACAAAGGAGTGGCGTTCAAAGACTAGTCAAATGATGATGTCAGGTAGGATGGGGCATCACAGAAATGTATCCACCAACCAAGTGTTCCATCTGACCGCAACTTACAATTGCCCCTAATCAAGACGCAAACGGCTATATAGTATACAGATACAAAGACACAAAAACCATACTGTAATTATGATTAAACACTCCTTAATGTCAGATCAATAAATCGGTACAAACAACAATGCAGTGACTGGTTCATGGTGAGATTTGGCGTCCTGAGGGACGGCTTCGACAGACCCTCGAGAGCGCTCCAACCGTTGGGACCGCTCAATATTGTAAAATAGGAGCCACATAATTTTGAATTTCCGAGTCCGTGCTCCGCTCATTTTTGATTCTAAGGAGATTCTCACTCACCTTTTGAGCAGGTTTTTGCTGCCAAGTGGCCATTATTGAAGGCCAATCCGCTGAGAACGGTCTGTACCACCTGTTGCATGGCTGGAGGCAGCTGGCAGAGCGAAGGCAGGATGTGAGTGTGCTGCTCCATGATGTAGAAGACTGCCTGGTGCAGCGAAGCGAAGCGAAGCGTCACATCTGCAGATGCCAAGGAATTTCGACCATTTTTCAGGCAAATTCATTATTCCATGTGATGCCATATCCAAGGGCTGATCTGAAACATGACAGTGAACATATCTGAAAATGCATCATGCCAGGAGTGAAGGAGAATCTTATCCAGCCCCCTTACTGTTCTGCCATCTTCTATACCATTCACATTGCAAGCTTTCCAGCAGCCATCATTCTTGGCCGTGCCCTCTTCGCCAAGGGGCCAGATCATGGTCGGCAATTACCTCCGCTTCAAGGTAACCTTCGCGGGCAAAGCGCAGAGCAAAGCGGAGGTCAGGATGGCCGGGTGGCCCAGAGGTTGCTCCATCAAGGCTGGAGAACTTGTCAACCTCCTACGTGAAATACCTAAAGTCACAGCAAACATGATTACTTGGTCCCACATCAATGTGACATTCAGCAGTTGTTGGACAACATTCCCTACTGCTCAGTCATGGCACTGCCAAGTCAAATTGGGTATCAGACTTCAGTGATCAACTGGGGTAACTGGATATGATTTGGGCTTTACAAACTCCAGCAAGCCAATCAAGATACCCAGATCCATTTGATCTACAAAACGTCGATGTTCCACATGGGTTTATCTGAAAATTGGATACCCCGGACCACCACTTCCCCCATGAAAATTGCCAGTTTCGGGGGGTATCATCCCATCCTCTCCTCGCAATATACAATACCACCAGTAAGGGGCCCCAAATTGAATAGATCCAACTCTCGCATACACCATGGTTTCTAATTTCTAGGTGGTGGTTGAAAATTTGGGGCGAAGGGAATACCCCTTTTTCAAACACACCATGGTAGTGGGCAAATTACCCAAATTACCAAAATCCTCAAATCCTCCACTCATTCCACTCAGCCACTCAGCACCTTAAATTATGACGTTGCCCAGTGATGTCCCTGTAATTTCTCCAAATGATACTTGGCGAGTTAGGACCCAGAAAATTGTGGCGAACACATCATCTCCACACCCCATCCTGGATTTGTTTTCTATCTTTTATATAGGGGATTACGAATCATCAACCAAAACGTGCTTTGAACACCTCTCTCATGATTTACCCTTAAGCAAAATTCAAATTTTGATGACAGTTGTATTCAATGATAAATCCTGCGTTTTCTTACCAGCCCATCATTTGGGATCATTTGGGGTTGTTCAGTTCCCAGTTCCAAGTGCTCATGGCGCCATTTGTTGTTGGACCACGGTCCCATGCGCCTCGGTAGGGTGCATCTGCCTTTTGCACCGTTGGAAGGAGAGCGTTGATCTTCATGATGTCATGCAGGGCCTGGAATGGACAAAAAATGCGCCTGGGATGGGAATTGAATTCTGATGGGACATGGGATATCATGGGGATATACAACTCAAACAAAATATTGGGGCATATTTCAAGCGGGAACAAGATGTAAATGGGATGCTATTTTGAAACCATTGCATGGGGACATCATGGGCCGGATAGATGTCTTTCCTTGAAAACACCAATTATGGTTGGGATACAACGGAGGCACATTATGGCACATATAGCAACAGGATGATGATTTTCAACAGAGACTACAATCAGAGGTGAAATCTCACGGTATAAATCTGGACATATGGGCCACAAAAATGTTCCGTAGCCAAAACTATGATAAACAATGGGGATGCCCCAAAATGGCCATCACATAGTATCGAACATGCTGATAAACCATTGGCTGCATTGGAGTTTTAAGGGGTTCAAAGTTTTGAGACAGTGACATTCCCATGTCTGGCGATGCTTCACGCTGCTCGTCCCCCTCACCCAACGCCTTGAAAATCCTTGAAACATGTGCACTGGCCATCTTCATGATCCCAATTTGCCCAACCCTCAAAAATCATCCAAGAACTCCAACTTGGACTTCGTCATACACTCTCTCTCTCTCTCTCTCTCTCTCTCTGTTTTTTCAACCCCTGAGCCATCACAACTTGATCTTGACGAATATATGGAGGTTTCCAAAAAAAGGCAGGTACACCCAACTCATCCATGGATGACCATGACTTCCAATTGAAACAACCATGGTTTTCCTTGGGGATCCCCCCATGGCGAAATCCCTCCCTGAACTTCAAGGGACGGTCAGCACCAGAAGTGCCAAGGTGGACTCTTTGTCCACGCGCATGGCTCCACCCTGTTTCACCATCAAACCTCGAGCGCAGCGGGATGCGCGACGCAACGGTTGAGGGTTTGTGAGCACCAAGAGATGGCAGGGATGGAGTGGTTCAAAGGAAAAACTGCAGAAAACCATCGCTTTCGCCAGGCAATATAGTAACTATAGATAACTATAGGGGTTTCCTGCACATGTTCCCTTCAATTCGGGGGAATCGAGGAAGTGACTGTGAGATGCTGTAAGATACTATCATGACTCAGACATATTCTGGCAATCATACATTGCAATGGAAAGCCCTTCTCTGGAGCAAACAACCCCCACATACATATATAATATGAATGGGAAACGTCCTGTGCGTTGCTATGTTGTGATTGATTTCAGAAGAATACAGTGCCTGAAAATGCCTTGGGGAAAATAAGATACGGGCACCGGTTGGGAAGATTCGATGGGGTGGATATTAGATATCCATAGACACATGTTGGATGGTTTCAACGTCATTCAAAAGGGAAACAAACAAGGATTTACAAACACCTTTGCCACCATGAAATGGGCAGGGGAAAGCCTCTTAACAATACTTTACAATACTGGACTGTTGCAAAGACTGCTACAGAGGGAAATCTTCTGAAGTCGAATTTTCAATTTGGCAAAGGATGGACGACAGGCATTTGGTCTTTTGGCCTCAGTCACATGCTGTTCAAGTTTTTTCAAATTCTTGCGGCTGCTGATTTGTTGATGGCTTTTGTGCCCTCGCCTGCATCCAACATCAAGTCTTGGAAGTGTTTCCAAATCTCCTCATCTTCGAAGAAAGCCTCAGCTGCAAGAAGGGTGATTTCCAAGATGTAGGGCTGTCCGAGTCCCCACAGATTGGGATCGGTGTGGTGTATTGCTACGATTCTATCAATAGTTGAAACCGCTAAATCCCTAAGATGATTGCCAAAAAGAAACATGTTGTGATTAGATTGTTGGTAAATACTCGCAAGATTGCGGCTAGATTTGATAGACTGCCTTATGTTTCCTTGATGGTAGTAATAAGGTAGTATTAATGAAAATCATGTAAATTGATGGGGCGCGGACATCAATGAAACCATTTCAAGGGATGGCTGTAGCACAGAGCACTGCAGACTTCAGGGGGCTGAACACCCAGATTTAGACCTTAGGTATTTATACATATAAGATAAGATACATAATTATATATATACACATATTATATATATATATATATGTAGATATACTGTATGTATATGTATATAATATACATTTATATATATATATATATAATCCAACTCCTCTCTGGCTGGAATCCCAGCATACGTACTGTTTTCTTCCTTCAAACGAATGCTATCCGTGCACATGTTCGTTCTTATTGGGTGGACGTATTTTTGTTAGGTCTAATCCCACCTGTGCTAGTGAAAATCCAATTGTGATGATCGTTTGGACCATAGGTCTCACACAAGTTTCATGATACCAGCATCGGTTGCATGACATAAAACATAGATTTCATTCATGATATCACCCTCAAGAATAGCTTTCCTGGTGCCTGAGAGCCATCAGCCAAGGTGCTGCCACTTTTTCGCTTTCGCCTTCACGTGATTCCACGGGCCTAAGGTCGGGTCATCCAGCACTTGGCATGCAGCCGGTGCCCCAGTTCATTAACGAACTGGACAATGTCCATTACATACCCTCTGGTGAACTAACATAGCTATTGAAAATGGCCATTTATAGTGGATTTTCCCATAAACATTGGTGATTTTCCATAGCTATGTTAGTTTACCAGAGGGTATATGGCTTTAAACTTCCAATTTCACTGTTGGCTTCATGGTAGGTATGTATCGAACTAGTTAATTAATGGTTTAGAAACCAAGTAAAAAAAATGGGGGGCACCACCTTGTGTGGGTTTGTCTGAAACTAGCCTCAAAACCTCCGGATTGATCATCGCTGTCTCTTTTTTAGCCATAAATGGAATAGACCCATGTAGAAAAAATGGTCATGGCTTGCCGTGAACACTTCTGGACCGTCCAGTGGACCTCAGGATCTTCCACTGCCTGGTGGATTTCTGTCACCTGAAAAAATCCTCCCTCCAAAAGTGAGGTGCTTTGGCAGAACACGCTAGCAAAATCTTGCCTTAGCTCAACAGCCACACAGCCAAGTCTCTTCCAGGACTCGTCCACCCCACGACAAAAGCCGTGCTTCCCATCGAGCGGCAAGCCTGGTTTGCCCCCGGGCCCCGGCTTCAAATGGCAGGGATTGTAGAAGTGGAAGCTTTCCGGCCATCTGCATATCATTTTTCAATAGATAGAAATGAGAAAATTGAATTTGTGTCGTTTGGTCAGTTTCTTCCCAACTAGATGGAAATGGGAAATCAATGTGTTGAAATCTGCCAATGGAAGTCAATAAAACCATGGCAGGATAGAGCGCCAGAAGGTGGTTGGAATAGCTATGTCTTCATTAGTGGTTTGGAAAGAAGCCACTGGAGTTTGTCATAGGAAAGCTGGTTGGGAGCGCTGAATCCCATGAAATTAATTACTTCCCATTCCTTCCCATTCCTGCCCTGATGGTTGCAAACAAACGTAAATCGCTTCAATCAGTGCAAAACAAGGTAGCAAACAAGCTAGTGTGTTGCATTTAAAATTTGGTCTGGCAAATGGTCTCGACCATATTAATGCCGTTGCAACATTCTGTTGGTTCACATATCCGATCCCATTATACAGCAATATACTCCTTTATAACCATTGAAATCCAAGGGAAGATGAAGACGTTTATATAGGTTGGTTTTTAAGATATACCTAACATTTACCAACGTTTACATTCATTTAATAGTCATAATTTGCGTATCATCTGATTATGATTATATCATTGAATTATGCTAGCTGCTATATGAAAATCAGGGTGGAGTTGAACATATTCATTCAACATAATCATATGAATCTTGACATCCCAGGGGCGAAACAGCCAATAGATCGCGAAGAATGCGCCCATGGTCCGCTGGAATTCGTCGCCCGCCGCGCGTCCACCCGTCGTTAAGCCCTCCGGACTGTCATCCGTGGCTTCCACGGACAGCCTCTGTCTGATGCAGGGGGAAAGGAACGCACCGTTTTTGGGTGATATAACAGAGTTAACCAGCAAAATTTGGAGCTTTAGCCAGTCAACATGGGGGTTTTGCCACTAGAAATGTGGATTTAAGATGATTTACGTCCGTATAAGTCCGTATATAGATCACAAGATTGTGGTTGTATCTGCAGAAGCATCAGGTTTGGAAAATTTTTCCATGAGTCTAATGAGGATGAAACGGAAAAAAAACGGGGGAAGTAGACCAACGACAAATTCCCGCGAGTTCACCCCATAAGCTTGAAGTTCTACCAGCTCTAGGGGGGAGCCCTCCGCCCTTCGCCCTGACGAAGGAACCCTTCGAGGCTGAACAGGTGAAGTTCTGGGAAGGTCGTGAGAAGGTCCTGATGGATGGGGGGTCATTGACCAGCCATGGTACTTTTGGGTGAAGCAACATATGGAAACCCAATGAAATTCCGAGGAAAATAAGCTTCAAATGATGGCATGTTCCATATCCGTGCGAATTTACGGGAGAGTACAAATCCCAAGTTGATCCACTTGTGCCAAATACCAATGTTCTCCATACAAATTGACCATTGGGGAACAGGGTATCAACAATTTAACTAACCTCGAAACGGATGTGCTGATTCCCATGGGCAAGATCCAGGGGGGAAATGGATGGAAGATCATAAAGGAGGCTTCAAGGAGGCGAAAAACTGCTTGGAAGTGGGCTGATAAATGCTGATAAGATCTGAGAAATGGGTACATAACACGCTGTACAAGCTGTATAAGTTGGTTGTAGCAGCGCGTCCTGCTCGATAAGAAACTTGATTCACATTCGTAATTTCGCCTTGGCATGCTTGGTATCTAACCTGTCAAAAGTCAACAGAGAGGCAACCACGATGTTCATCCAGCCACGCTGGGAATTTCAGGGGAGCTATTAAAATTACTAAAATCTAAAGCTATTACAATTCGATTACATGGCAAAGCTCCCGGCTTCACTCGGCGAGTCCTGATAGTACTGCGCCAGTGAGTACTCTGGCTTGCCAATATCTTGGGCAATCGCCTACCAAGATAACCCATGGCGACTTGCTGCGACCATAGGTGACTTTCGGGATTTGATCGATTAATATGAATTTAACATAGAACGTAACCACGCATCATCCCAACATGCACCATCCCCCATTTATAGATGATGTTCATTGATTTTCCCATGAAAACCTCCATTTATAGTTCGGGGCATTCTCCAGCTTGCCACGTTTGATGAAACCGGAGGGTTATATACATACATTGCGTGGATGTGAGTGCTAGGAGCTACTGGGGTAAGGATCCTCATTCAATACCTATGCTTCGAAAGGTCCCCAGTCCCTAGGCCAAACGGCTTAAGAGCCGTACTTTATCCCACCCATTTCTGAGGTCGCTACATGTGAAACACAATCGATCTGGGGTTCAACAGTTGACTGGATTATTGAGCATCTCTATATAATTTCATCATATCAATATTTCATCACTCAATGGTCCTGAAACCCTATAATTTCACAACTGGGCTGACTGGTTTGCCATTCCATCCTCCATAGTAAACACCCCCGAAACGCGCTCTAAGTGCCAACACTAGTCAATTGGATCACTAAGCCATGGTTCTTGGGGTGATGATTGTTTTTTTGGGATGCATGGTGCCTCCTTCAGAAAACAGAAAACAACTTTGGAGTCATCATACTCGTAGCATGGCGTCACCTCTCTTGAAACAAAACGCACAAGACATGACCAGACTGCTTGGTGGTTCCAACAACACCCAAAAGAATGGAAATAGATTCGGGATCATCATGGAAAATCAACAAACACATGAAAAAACAACCAAACGGGTTTGTCAGCAAAAATAAGAAATTAGGGTCCCTGAAAACTTCGGTGGTTCCATCATCATCTTCCCCATCAAAATTGCCACGATTGGAGGTTTACCCCATTTTCAAACAGAGCCAAATATAGGATTGATTCATCTCCTCAGTGACAAGTTATGGTGCTCCATTACAGCCCCATCAATAAATCAATCATTAAATCCCTATTGTCATTGGATTGGTTTATGGGAAAATCTACAGGAAACCATGGTTTTTACCATCAATCTTGGGGGTTTCCTGTAATTTTTCCCATAAACCAATCCAATGATATTGTTTATGCATGTTGATGCTATATTCACCTTAATGAAGCCGCTCAGCCACTTGTGGCCACAATCTGCCTGAGCACGATCCAAGTCCATTTTCCGACCAGCCAGCACAGCCTGACAAAATGGGAAGTGGATCACCAAAAAGGATGACCTACCAATAAAACTTGGGATGTTTGATATTTATGGAATTTCATGGATATTGAAATAATTATATTTACATAAATATGTTTATGGGAATTGCTGGGGATTTCATGGAATGATAATGGGATGATACCGTCCGGTGTCATCAAACATGACCAGTTGAATCCCTTCTAAATTGAGGTATCTAGGTGGGGAAATTATCGATCTGAACGGAGATTTAGAAAGGATTGAGCATGGAGATTTCATTTCACGCAGTTTACCACTTACTGTATGGGGATTGAAATCAGATTTGAGCATGCAAGCTTCAGCGACCAAACCCAGCAATGGAAAACCCACAAACCCATATGAAATCCCAGCAATACGAATCCTGTTCTGTAGATTTCAATTCGATTTTCCGTTGCCATGTTCGATTCCCAAGGGTGAGGTTGACATAGCCCCTGGATTGGTGGACCTGTAGGCCGGTGACGGCCGGTGGTAGTTCAAAATCAGGAACCGAGTGTTGTCTAGTCTAGTCATCTTATAAAGCCAATGAACAATACCAGATTTCATCATGGGTGTTTTTGCTCCATTTGTTTTGATGATGCATAACGAGTTGGAGGTTTCATCCTCGCTGAAAAATATCAAAGTCGTGTTGAATCATCACCCCATTGGTTTGGTGATATCAAACATGTAAAACACTGTAAAACCATCAGCCAAATAAAACAAACCAACATTCACCAATACCAATTTCTACATATATATATATATATATATTCGATCAACACACCCAAGCCACATCCGTTGTACCCTCTGGTAATCAAACATGGCTTGCTCCAAAACCCCCATTCAGTTGCATTATTTTCCCATCTAAATACCCGTCTAGATCGGAGACTTCCCAGCTTGCCATGTTTAATTGTTGGTTACTTATATACATCGCATATGATCCCATATTATCCAATGATTTTCCATTCAGTTCGCAGATTTTCTGATTTCCAAATAGCCATCTCTGAGAATATTTAGTGTGGTTTATAGATTACCTTCCCAAATGATAGATGGTTTCCATCCATTTCCCCCAACATTTCCACATGTCAGCCATGCAGAAATCCATGGCGATCCCCAATGACGCCTCCAATACAGGCGACGGACTGCCAGTCTTTCCAGTCACCGCCAAGGCCTGGGTATGGAACTGGATCCAGCATGTGAATCTTGGGGGAAATGGGGATACCCTGGGGGAAAAAACACATTCCAAAAACGATCCAGAAAAGATGGGGAACACTGGACCAAAATCACTGATGGTTTTTCGAGACTGGAACATGATCTACAATCGTTGGGGTTTTACATCTGTGTTTAGTTGTTCAAGGATGGTATTTGGTTTTCCCATCCTGCAAGTCTGCGAATGATACGCAATAATTTTGCGGCTATCAGCAGGGTTATAATATAGAACATACCCTCCAACAGACAGAAAAACATAGAAAAACACTATTTGGAAATCTATGGGCCAATGGGCCTCTCATTCAGACACGAACGGTGGATTTTCCATATCTACGCTACTGGAAGGCAATGATGATCAAGAGTCCAAGGGCCACCCTCGAAAAACAATCCCCCTGTTGCACGAGGATGTGTGACTTGAGGCAGATTGAATAAATATGGAATCATGATAAAACATCCAAACTACTTCTTTTACATGCTATGGCTTGATATTTTTCTGGAATATCTCACTTAAGATTTTCCCCTCTCTCTCATGTTTTCTTTCCTGAGGAAGTGGGCTGTATTGGCCCTGGTTCGCCCATGCCTTGTGCCATGATGTTAAGTGGAATATGAATACAAAAAATGTCAGCCCGAATAAAAGGCTACTGCAGTTTCTGGCACTGCATTGTGTCAGGAGATGGGGAGATTCGGCTGAACACATCACGAAGAATCGCCGAAAAAACCATGGCAAATCTCTATCATTCGATGTTCATGTGCTTCCTCAAAAGATCCATCATTCCTCCAGCTGTAGCTGAAATTGTCCCACCTGCAAGAAGGGGCCTTCCAATTAATCAATTCTAAGTTGGTTCATAACCCCATCTAACTATTATACCCCGAAGGGATATCTAAAAAGTGAACCGAGTTTAGCTATCATCAGATCCGTTGTCAATCCCCCATTTTGTGATGAAATCAGCAGATATGAGAAGTTTCCCCCATGTTCCCCTCCATTCATCCTAACCCTGCCTCCAAGGATACTGCCACACCAGGAACACGCCCTGATCCCCGGAAAAGGTCGATCAATGGCAGATTTGTCCCCAAATGGGCATTTTTTTTGCGTCAACGCACTACTCATCTACTAGAGAGACTATAGGCCAAAGCGTGTCTATGGAATGGGTACATTTAGGTACGAGATAATTAGTATTAACCATTATTTCTTGAGGAGCAAAAGGGGGGCAGTATGGCACAATCATACCATTCATTATGGCATAATTACTCAAACTGGATGAAAATTGCGGGCCTGTTGCTTCCCTCCCATTTCACCAACCAACTTACGTGAAGAGGACATGGGTATAAACTGAGAGTGAGTATATTCACCCCAAGGGGTCAGACCCCCCTTCTTGTAGCTATCAACCTGGCGGATGTGCAAAAAGCCTACCGAATGAGTGGGGGCAAGCACAAATTTCTCCATACAAAATGGCAGGGTGTGATTCAAGAAAAAACTTTCAACCAGTATTCTGAATATGAGCCCTGCTTGCATGCTTGGAACCTGATCCCCAAAAAAGGGCATCATTTTGTAGGAACATGCTGCTCTGCCATTTCCCTGCGGTTTCCTCACCCAGCCCTCAGTTGTCTTTAAGGAGCAACCAATCATTTTTTGTTGAGGAAATGGGTTTGCTATGGTTTACTTGTATTTGCTGCCTGCCTTTTTCGTTGCAATGTTGACACAGAGGGAAACTGTTTGTGTCTTCTTACACCATGAAGGGGTGTCACCTCATAAGCCCGACAAAATGATGGGATGCACCATACGCACCAAGTGCACCACCAATTGTTCAGTTTCCCTCCACAACTGTCCATATCTACAAAGATCTCCCAAATAGATCTATACACAGTAATTCAAGCCTCACATGGTCTTACAAAGTGCTTGGGTGACTTGTACAGAAGAAGACAGCACATCAAACCATCCTAATAGCATCCTCCCATTTTGCTAGCCAATGCATGAGGGTTTGATGCAACAGCCAAAATCTCTGCACGAATTTGTAGCGCAGATCGTTTTTTCAAGAATAGCACGAAATCCCTACAAAATGACCTAGAATCAACAACGTGATTCCTTACAAAATGAATGGCCCCAACCCAGCCAAGTTTTCAAACTGCATTTTGAGACTGCTTTATATGACAATGATTTTATGCCTAAATCATCTATTTTATTGCTCTTACAAAATGGCAAGGTGGCAAAATGGCCTCTGAAACGGGCCTTGTGGCCTTCAAATTTAGTACATGCTACAAAATGGCTGGCCTAGGGAAAGTGATTTCCTACAAAATGACCCTAGAATCGGTCTTATATGGGCCTTGAGGCCAACATAGGCCAACCATTCCATAGGGAAAATTTCAACTGGGATGAGTATATAAATATTGAGTCTGCATGCATATCTGGGTAAATTCTCATATTTCAAAAACCTGAATTAAGGCCATCATATGGGATGATTCCCAATATCGAAAAAACATAATTCCAATGACGTCGCAGTGAGGTCGTGAAACAAAGGTACAGTACCGGAACATATGTAACCACAGGTTGTACATATACATATCTTACATAACATAACAAACCATTGCATGGCATTGCTCACACACCTACACACACACACATCACACACACCCTGGCCTGCTCTTGACTCTGGGGGCACGATTTCAATCTCCCCCACAGATGAACTGCCCTGGCATGGTAGAACCTGAGGGTCACAAAAGTCACTTAAATGGAAATCTGGCACAACTGCCCAGGCATCAAAAAAGGCATCTAGAGACAAACAAAACAACAAAGTGGCCAAGAACTAAACAAACATCTGAACTCAGTTGATTGGTTCATGAGGATGCGATCATCCTCAAGTAATCACAAATCTCCTGCCAATGGTGGAAAAACACGTCATAAAAACGAACCATTATGACAGAGTTGCAATGGCAATTCATGCTGAGTTCAGCGGTTTTGTTGACGCATTCTCTCCATCCCAAAGCCTATAACAGCCACTTGATCCAGCCGAGAAGCACTAGCAACGCTTGCAGCACAGGCTCCCATGCTCATGAAGACGCCAAAATAAGAGTTTTAAGAGGTCCAACAGAAACACGATGAAAAAATGCAGGTGTGTCGGTGTGATCTGAGACGAACTTGATGTCGAGTTCTGGCATGTCAGGTGGCAACAATTCAGCGCGTTTTTGTTGTGTACCAAGGGGTGCCTTGGTCCAAAGAGCCCAAAGCCCTTGGAGCCCTAGTGCTGAACAGCGGCGGAGTGTGTACAGGATAAGATGGACAATAGGTGATTAGCCTCTGGTAATCAAAGGTGTCAATGGAAAACCCCATTTCCAGATGATTGTCCCATTGAAACCTCCATTTAGTTCGGGGATTTTCCATTGCCATGTTTGATGACCAAAGGCTACCTTGGCGTTTTTGGAATCTATCAGTGATTAGGATCAACCGGGATGATGATTGATGATTCCAATTGCCACTTCATGATTCTCTCTGTGGGTCGGTTGGGCTGGCTTCTGGCTGGATGATTGCAACACACAGCTGGTCGGTGGCTGAGCAACCCATGACAGGTTTGTCAGGTGTATATCAAAACCATGGCTACTAATCAAGTACAAATCTGGAATGGTATTGAATGCAAGCAATCTTTTGCTAAAGACAGAGTTTGCGCAGTGTGTACTGATGTTGATGGGCTATGGCCATACCCAAAGTGTTGTTGCTAGAGAAAGCAACACTGATCCACAAAGGTACATCCTGAATTCCAGAAGGAGTATACCTAAATCAAACCATTAAATACAAGAACAAGTATCATGTCTTGCGCCAGTTACTGAATCGTATGGGATATTGTCATTTAGAATTACATATGCGAAACGGTGATAGGCATGCCATCCCAACTTTTGAAGGCCAACAAATAATATTTCCTGTGGAAATCCTGGATTGTGCTAGAGGAATCGCACGTATGCGTGAGAATAGATTTGCGAATAGTGGTTTTTGATGTTTTTTTGTTTTTGAAACAAAGTTGCATCAATTCACTAAACACGTGCATATATACATGTTAATATGATATGCATATATATATATATTGTGTATATATATATATAATTCCTATATATATATATAACATGAATATAATCTATAATCTATACGGGAATAATTTAAAAAAAAAAAAACATATACATAAATATATACATACACAAATCTCCTCATTGTGGTGCCTATGGCATGGTGCCTACGCCCTTTCCTATGACCAAACACCAGCCTGCCTTCTTGTTTAGAGATTCCATAGGCCTCAGCAAAAGGACGTGATTCATTTTTTGGGGTTCCATGTTTGAGGACAAAATGGCTTCCGTGGGTCCTATAGGAACCCAATGTGGGATCTGTCTGAATCTGCAGTAACTTAGAAACCAGCTTTGGTTTGGAAGTCGTAGGAATTCAGAAATTCTTCAACTTTGGGGAATGTGTAGCCACCGCCCAAAGGATAGAAGCATTATCAAGATGTCACTATAATTTTATGGTTCTATCTTTTTGGGAGTTACTGCGCTACACCTCTAATAATGTTGAGGATTCCATTGTTTGCGTGACTGTGATGTAAAAACCGATGAATCATTTTGACATTTAAATGCTTCTGAAGTGGACCTTAATGACTTAGGCCAATGAAAAAAAGTAAACGTTGGTTTATTCAATAATTTTGTAACACTCCCTGCTTATTAACATGGCCATGGAAAATGGCCCATGTATAGATGATTTATGGTGATTCCGAGATTCACCTATTAAACAAATGGTGGTTTTCCGTAGGTATGTTAAATTACCAGATGGTAATTATATGACAGTTCCCCCTCCAGCAAATTGAAGTCAAACCTGGCAAGCAAAGCGAAGGTGTGTCAACTGGTGCTTTGGCTTCCTGGTGGCTACCTGGCTGAATCATTGGCTGAAATTGGTGGATACCAATGCAATAACATAAACGTAAGAACATGAACGTTGAACATAGAAGTGCGGAGTTTCCGAACAATTCGAGTTTTGAGCCAGTCTGTATTGTTGCCTTTGCTGATAATTGTGAGCATAGTCAGCTTGGTGATTCCATCCCTGTAATTCATTTGGACCATCTGCTGGGGACATCACCTGGAAATCCTTGGTAGTTGGCCATGAATTGAGAGATTGACGTCCAACATCATGTTAATTGTTTTTCTACATGCTGGTGTGCTTGCATTTTTGAACATCTACGCACTCTTCGGGTCAAGCAATAATGGTTGCATTATCATACAATCACACGAATGACTTCAATGTGTGCTCAATCCGGCTGCAAGTCACTCCAGTTCCCTCCGCAAAAGCATGCTCATTTCGCAGGAAACCCACGACTCAGTCGCGCTGAAAATGTCTCACAGCACGGCTTGGGAATCAAGTTTGTTGCGACATGAACACACTTTCCAAAGGTAGCTTCAGCCAAGAATAATCGAGCATACCTCAAAGTTAAATACTTGGGGGAGCCTTGATATTTGTATTCTGTCACAGTATCTTGCCTTTTTTGCAGCATCCATTTTTGCTGAGTGACTCTCTTCCTTCGGGAACCGCTTCGCAACAAGCTTCCCATCCATGCTGCAGATGAAACTCACGGCTCCGCGCCATGGATCAAGGAGGGCTGTCGGCTATCGCTTGGAGTCCCCAAGTGGGATCTCCCTCCAGTGTCATCAAACATGGCTGGGGACTCCCCGAACTCAATGGAGGTTTCTTTTGCTGGAAAACTCCTCCAACTATGGGGAGAATTTTGGAACAAGCCATGAAACAATGACCCCGAAGGGTATCTTGTAAACCACCTAGACCATGCACCAAGGCTTGGAAACTACTGAGGCTTTGAATCACTTTTTTTGTGGCAAGAAACGTATCCTCGAAATTCCGACTGCCATCCTCAACTGCTGGTGGCCCCCTTCAGGGTGCCACTGGAAGTGGGAGCAAACATGCCAGGACACGCTACGCTGCAACTGCTGACTAGGTATCTGTCACATGACACGTTGTTTTCATCAAATGGGGTGCTTCTTGTTTTTCATTGTTTTTCCATGTGCCATGCTGCCGTGTCCTGAAAATTTCCAAAAGTTAGTTGCCATGTCATGTTGGAAACAGGAACATGTAGCAGCAAATCACATGCATCTGGCAGTGCTTTTAACACCCGTATCTAATTGGGTCCCCATCACTTTAAACCAAACTTAACACTGCATATAGTCATACCAGAAGCTATGAATACCCTCTGGATCCGGTAATTTTAAGGCGGCAATGGAATAACCCCCATATTCAACAGGATCGACGGGCAGCATCTGCATGCCCACTAGCTCCGGATCGGCTTCTCAAAGGGGGGAGCTGTCAATGCGCGGTAGCCTGAAGACAAGCGGAATCAATTGGGATGTAAGGAGCAATACCCAGGTGGAAGATGGATGAAGATGGTGGGTGTTTATGTCTAAGCTAAGCCTAGATTGCTTAGATAGATGCAAACAAGTACGTTTTTAGATTGCTATAGTCTATAGTCGTTTTTCGCATTTAAGGCAAAATAAAGCAACATTCTTCCTAACTGGCCCAAAAAAGGTGACTCAATATGATTGGGTGAAATATGGACGCTTAAGGCACATCTCTGCAGATCTCAAGGTCTTGAAGCCTAACTTTTCCGCCACAGTTCCATCCATCTTGCCAGAAATTGAATTGCAAATAACCCTGTTTGGGTTCAATAAGCACAAGAAAAATGAATGCAGATCCAACAAGAAAGGCTATCACAGTTGAGGGATGTTGAGGGTCTTGCTGGAGCTATATCAAAGGGAAAACTGCTGGTGTCGAAGGGGCTCAAGGAAAATGTACAGGGACAACTGGTTCACATATACCTTTCACTAGGAGCACTTGGAAAAGAACGAGTGGTGGCTGAGCTTGATTTTGTTGCTTGATTTTCTGATGTTCCATCTGAAACATGCACGTATCTCTTGACCATACTTCACAACAATCCCAAAATAGATATCAAAAGTTGGAAACCTGGAAAATATGGAAGAAACATCATCTATTCCATCCTGGAAACACTGTTCTATCCGTTTGGGGGTTGTTAGATGTTGCGAGGATAATCAGTTTTTCAGCTGCAGGAGTCACTTTGGCCCATGGGTTCTGCCGTCCACTCCATGAAGCCTGCCCTCTGCCGAAGCTTCTCCTAGATGGACCATTGTTGGTATGCTTGGTGTTTTGGCCACAGTGCACTGTCAGTCAATGTCGCAGCTGGGGATGAGTGAAAAGTGAAAAGCAAAGAAACATCAAAGCGGTGACCGCCCTCTTTGAACGGAACCCAGACGTCAAGAAGCACGCCGATTATAGTCATCTCACTCAAATGATCTGTTCTACTGGGGCTCTGCCGAACAACCCCAATGGGGGTCCCAGAGCTACTCTCCGGAAATAGCCAGCAAAAGAGGTGTACAGCATAAACAATGAACACATATATCATATATTCAAACCATCCTCACAGATTGCTGGTTAGGGTTAGGTGGTTTCGGTCTATCTCAAACATATTTCCTAACTGTGGTCACACCATAACAAAAGTAATTGTGGAAAATCACAATGTTCAATAGGAACACCGTCTAAAAAATTGGCCATTTTCCATACTTATCTTAAATTGGCATAAGGTAATCAAATGTAGTCGAATTGGAAAACAGGAATCAAAAGCCGACGCTTGAAAAAGTCCTTGGGAATCCTCCTGCAGCGCGAACAGGGTGCCTGAGCCGCGGGTTTGACAGCTGGCGCAACCCAAACATAGCCAAACCTGATACCACGTGTAATTATAAAACGATGCTACAAATTATCAGCCCACAATATTCTAGCTACATGCTTCATGGACGGCATTCTAAGCTATCATACGCTACTTCCATTGAATGACCTCGAAGCACCTGGCCACCTGACCGAGAATCCAACGGAACTGGTTCTCATGCTGTCACTGTAGAGATCTGAGGCCCAAACTCTTCTTGGGCACCTTGGACCATGGGGATTAGAAAGGACCATTGTGCTCCTTCTTGGTGGTGATGTTGGTGCCGAGGCAACCCACACAAACAGAACTCAGCGGTGTGAACTATAGAGAAAAACTTTCAACCCAACATTGCGTCCTGATCTGCATCCTTTACACCCTTGCAACTCTCCGCATATGGCATTCGGACCTTGAATGATTTGAATGTGCACCCCCGCCCCTTTTGGGTGGAAAACATTGGAAAAAATGACGCTTCTAGTGCAACAATGTGCAACATGAAAATGTCCCAGCAAGCGTGGCCTCCAGCATCTATCACAGGGTTGGTAAATGTCCTACTTACACATCACACAATTATTGGTGATATACTGTAATCTCCGACAAATACTTGGAAAGTGATGTTCAAATCCCCAGAGTGGGACACTTCCCAATCCCTGCATTCACCCTAAGAGGTAGATCCAGCTTGGACTGTGGGGCTTTGGGGGGCCACATGTAGCGCATCCCATAGGGTTTCAAAGCATCAAAATCACCATCAAACTGCTGGCATCTGCTGGCATAGCTCGTTGACTGATTAAGTTTGCTTTTCTCTAGCTGTCGAGGATCCAGTGTCTTTACTCACCCCCCAAAACTAACAGCTCAACCCTGAAAAAGGCACTGTGTTCAAAAGTTGAAGTAGTCTTCCAACCCCCAACTCATCGCACGTTGCTTTTGTCATTTTTTCAAACCAACATCTCAAGAGGTACCGCGCCTTGACGTTAGCGATCTTCTGATCCAAGCCGTACCTCAGCGATGGCTTAAACAACTACGATGACGTCCCAAAATCGAAGCTGAGGATTTTTGAAAGCTCCGTGTGCTTTACTAATTGCGAGGGTTCAACTCTTGAAACCCAAATTTAAGATTGAGTCAACATGTATGTATACCTGCCAGAATGGCAAAAACAAGATTGAATGGTTTGAAATGCTTGAACTGTGTCAATAGTATGCTTCATGAAATGCTGTCCAATCAAGTATCTTCTCCCGGCATTTTTTCATCATGTTTCCACATTTCAATCCGATACACACACACATATATATATATATACATACAATATATATATATATATACACACAGTATGTGTATATTTATATATATATAATACCATCAACTACATGGGGGGCCCCCTGTTTTATTCACCTGTAGACCCTGGCAGTGGGGTCTTTTCAGGTTTTCCCTTGAAATAATTTTCTGCAATATTTTTTTTCCTTTAGACCTTCTGTAAGGTTCCGGGGGCTTGGGTCTAGACCATTATCCCCACGGGGTCTGAAGAGGTTTTCCGCCTATAGCCCATCCCTATGTAACATAGAGTAACCTTACCTCTCCATATTTTTCTAACTTCCGACGCAAGATGGGCCGGAATAGCATTTTTTCTCTCGCGAATGGTTTGTCAAGATTTGTTGAGTCAATGCATGCCCCTTGTCAGATAAAGGTAAATGATTGGTTTGACATGGAAAANGAATAGCATTTTTTCTCTCGCGAATGGTTTGTCAAGATTTGTTGAGTCAATGCATGCCCCTTGTCAGATAAAGGTAAATGATTGGTTTGACATGGAAAAATTGTGATGGGGAACTTCCAGCAACGCCCACACGTGTATCGAATTTGCATCCCTGATCTTGGTTTATCAAAATATNAAATGATTGGTTTGACATGGAAAAATTGTGATGGGGAACTTCCAGCAACGCCCACACGTGTATCGAATTTGCATCCCTGATCTTGGTTTATCAAAATATTGATCTTTACACAAGGGGGGTTCAAGGTCACCGGCTATATCCTAGGCCAATATGCAAACTGGTGGCCAGCCATGACCCAGATCAGTCATCCTTTCACGTCTTTTCTACGTCCTGCTGCATCACTGTTTTCATCCTTAATCTCCAACCTTTAGATACGAACACCTTTTGTTCAACCAAGCGATTTGGAGGAAAACAGGGGTCTGATATCATCTTCCCTAGGCCAATACGTTCAAAATATTGGCCAGCCTGGGAGGAAACCAATTTAGACCCCCAGGTGCTGACTGGTGGCCAGCCATGAACAAACTCAGCCATCCTTTCACACCTCTTCTGCCTCCTGTTGCTGTTTTCATCCTTAATCTCCAACCTTTCTATACGAACACCTTTTGTTCAACCAAGCGATTTGGAGGAAAACAGGGGTCTAATATCATCNCCTCCTGTTGCTGTTTTCATCCTTAATCTCCAACCTTTCTATACGAACACCTTTTGTTCAACCAAGCGATTTGGAGGAAAACAGGGGTCTAATATCATCTTCCCTAGGCCAATACGTTCAAAATGTTGGCCAGCCTGGGAGGAAACCAATTTAGACCCCCAGGTGNATCATCTTCCCTAGGCCAATACGTTCAAAATGTTGGCCAGCCTGGGAGGAAACCAATTTAGACCCCCAGGTGCTGACTGGTGGCCAGCCATGAACAAACCCAGCCATCCTTTCGCATCTCTTCTACCTCCTGTTGCTGTTTTCATCCTTAATCTCCAACCTTTCTATACGAACACCTTTTGTTCAACCAAGCGATTTGGAGGAAAACAGGGGCCTAATATCATCTTCCCTAGGCCAATACGTTCAAAATGTTGGCCAGCCTGGGAGGAAACCAATTTAGACCCAGTTTTTAGACCCCCAGGTGCTGACTGGTGGCCAGCCATGAACAAACTCAGCCCAGGTAGCGCTGGCTGCGTTCCAAGAAGCTTCGCCAGTTCTCCCGGCACGTTGTAGCGCGCTGGGCCAGGGCTCGCCTCACCCAACTGATGCACCTGCCAAAACGGGGGAAATTTTGAATGGTGGTATAAACCAAGCCCCAAAAGGAATGAGAGAGATCTATTTATATAATGTTACTGTATACATATATATATATAAGAAGAAGAACACATATAGTAGATTATAATGTAATGTTGCTTTAGGATGGCTTTTGGTGATACTAAAAATCGTAACTTGGACAAAGTTAGTGGTGATTAATATTGATTAATGGTGGTTGATGGGCCAATGGGTATCAACAGTTATCAGGGGGTGGAAATTGGGTTTAACACATTATTGAACCCATGCGATGATCTGGCTCCCACCGCCGAACACGTGGACAACCATCACCTCATATCACCTCCCAGCGACTTGTGACCCGTCCGCGGCGAGTCATCCAATCATCCAACCTTCGTCCTTGTCTTCAGGGAAATGTCATAGAGAGTACCGCGCCTTGGCTCAGGATATGGCGAGTCTTTTACAAACTCATGGCGAAGTCAGTGTCTTGGTGTGTGTGAAGATGGGGGCTACATGGGGATGCCATGGATATACGTCAACAATTGCAATGTTAGTCATCATGTTTCATACCAATTTGAAATCTTGAGCCAAGCATCCAGGAACATATTCGCTTCATGCATGCTTTGGGCACTATGGGTTGCCCAATAATCATTAGCTTGTTTGAAGAGAAAGTATAGTAGAAATTATCGCTCTACTACCCTACCAATGGAATTGAGGCGTATGCCGTAAAAGTACCCTTCATCTAATTCTGGGAAAGGAGGAAGGTAGCCTGCGGTAATCGCACCTGGCCATGGAAACTAACAATCGGAGACTGTGGCAGCCACCACCATTGCTGCATGTGCATGGTGTGGGTCAAGACTATCAGCACCAAAACTTTTCAAAAACATGCTGAACATCCCAAAATGCCATTATTTCTGGCTCACCTCCGGAATGCTAACGTCTTTCAAAGAGAAAACATGACCACAGGTAGCCACACGTCATGCGAACAAGGCGCAAAATGGGTGAGTTTCTTCCAGGTTGAGTGATACAACTGTAGGCATCCGGTCCCGGCTTGCCAAAGTTCCTCGAAGGCCAGGCGGGTTTCGAAGTTCGCGGCAGGTTCACTGGGCCAAATATCAATGGAGCTAGAATCAAGCCGTCAGGAGTGCAACATGAAATCATTACCCTCTGGTTATGACTCACATAGCTATGGAAAATTGCTAATTTTGGATGATTTTCCCATTAAAACATCCATTTATAGGGGATTTTCCATGGCTATGTTGAATTACCAGGGGGTAGTCCTATTAAGTGGTCGTTTAAATCAATTGTCTTCTGTGTTTTTTTCCAACTACGTTTGAACAAACGAAAAACAACAAAGGCGAAACCTTCGCCCAACTGATGGGTGACGTGAACAAAAATGGCTATCGTGATCCATCATCATCATCATCATCATCATCATCATCATCATCATCATCCTCATCCTCATCCTTAGGGGTGCTGAAGTTTAGGCAACCAGAGCGCACGTTTGGTTCAGCGGGAATCATATATTGATGTAAATTGTAGTTATATATCTGAAACATAGCTCCCAGGTGCTCCCAGCATATGCTTGCAATACAAACTCACACATATGTATATACTTACTAGTATATAGAATAATTGCAGCAGAATTCGGTTTCTAGCACATTATGTGGCTTGCAAGTCTGACCATTACTTGAAACGAACATTTACAGCTCCCCAAACTCACGAGTTTCACCTTCTTGCGCAACATCATGTGCCCTCTGGTGTCATCATTGCATGGCGATCTGGCTGGGAAATATCCGCACCAGAGATCTATAAAGGGATATTTGTTATTACATTTTGTTACCATCATGTGTTTGGGAAAGTGTTAGTAAGTAGCTCCTTGGCTCTCCGTTCATTAGGGAACATGGATGCCCATAGCTGATTAGCTCCCTCCTAACCACTGGCTAGATTCGGACAATCATCAAACTAATGGCAATGGTTAATTTCTGTAACTTTGCATTGCCATGTTTGATTTCCGGAGGGTAGCATCCTCGAGGTTCCTTGAGTATAGCCGTATAGCTGTAACCCCAACAGCAGCTTAGGTCCCTACTCCTTGTCTTGAGGCCCTTGGGTGCGAGCACCTAGGGACCACGTGGGGCTCCTGCAAGCGCAGCAAGGATTGGCAGATTGCACAACGAGCTGACCTTTTGGTGCTGGGAGACTATCGCCTTTCCTCACTTTTCAGGGTTTGGTTGGGCTTTTTTGTTTCTTCATAACCTAAAACCTCTAGCAATATGTTGGGGTGCATCTACAGCAGCTGAGGCCACTCAGAATGTTTTTTTTTAAAGAAAGCAATGCATATATAATCCAAAGTGTAACATGCAATTGGAACAAAGGAGTGGCAAGGGATCAATGGTAACTTGCTCGCAATTCTCATCCCACATAATGTCCTATCTGTCACCCTGCCCCCCCTCATCTTTGCCTGGAGGGGTAGCACCAGGAAGACTTGCCTGCAAAATGTGTCCATACCGAAGAGCCATCACCAACTATAGACATTCTATGACATCATGTAACATAAGTTGGATGGTTTGAAAGGAGAACCCATGCTTTCCCCAAGATCGAAATATACCCATCGTGCATTCTTTATGGGACTTGCTGGGTCGTGCGGCTGCCTTTAATGGTCATCAGCTCCTGGGCAGATTGTTAACTCCTCCAATCAATTGCTTGAGCATCCAAGCACCGTTTTAAAGGCAACATATGATGGTCAAGACATGTCAAGACTTTATATGTTGTTTACTTATCGTAGGTGTTCCTTAAACCAATCCCTTGATCCATGCCATTTGGCAACCACAGATTTGCCAGCGGGCCTAGATTCCTAGATCGACAATCCCCAGCGCTGGGCCGCCTGTGGGGATACTGGTGTTATACTTGGCCGGCCCTGGTCCGCCATGACCGGATCTTGGATCTCTTTGCTTCTCCTGGGCAGGGACTGCGCTTGGCAACGAGCAAACGAGCAAAGGGGGCCTTGGCGGTTGACGCTTTGATCCCCAAAAGATCGGGTTGCACTGGCGATGGGCTGATTTCTGATTCTATCTGTGCATAGATCATGGTATACTTTTAGATACTGTTGGTATCTTTTGGTACAATTGTCAGCAGGATCAGTCCTTGCAGGGCTCGCCCTCTTAGAGCTCTAGATGATCCCAGCTTTGATTTGCAGGCAAAAGCGTTCAATGGACCAGAATTTGAGGATCATTTTCATGAACCCCTCTCCATTTTCATGCACAATAATGCTGTCCAAGATCTACAGAATGAGTTGCCAAAAACTGAGCTGCGATGATACTATAGTGAGAGTAATACTTTTGTTTCCCGTTGGCCATGATCCTGTTGGGACCCCGTCCGAAATCCACCTGTCCCCCAACACCTCAAAGGTTTCAAAGCGGGGCTTCATCTTGATGCCGGCTCTGATGTAATTTCTCTTCACCTGGCAATGAACAGCGGGGCGAGACTCTTGAAGCATTGAAATCACGATATTCACGATGAGCTCCGGCCTTGGAGACCTGGGACGAATAGTCGCCATAGGTGTTTGGACCCACGTCTGCATCTTCGGGCCTTCCATAGTTGGGACCTCAGTAAAAACTCTCAGAAACGAAGGTCTCATCCAGTCAACTGCACAGTTGTGCTGCTAGCAATTGATTTGTTTCAATCTCACCTTGCCATGGGGAAGCCCTTCTCTTACAGATCACGAACTTTACCAAACCCAAGCTGTGAATCACGAGCTCCGTGGTGAACTGGCAACGTTTGTTTCCTGACCCGCTGCTGAAGAGCTATGCAGTTCAGCCACGTGTTCATCAAGTGGCATCTGAAGCGATGGCTCTTCAATTGCCAAACCCCAAACCAAAGCAGAAAATGGAGTCCAAAATCACGGAAGGTGGATCAACACATGAATATCAACAAATATTACATATTATATATATGCATATATATATATATATATGCGTATATCATATATATATATATATATTATATGCCATACATTTTCGAAGAACAAACACATCCATACCGTCTAATACCAGCTATGAATGACGCAGCATGACACAGGCGCAAGGCACCCCAAGGCCCAGACGTTCCCCGATGCCGAAACTGTTCGCCTGTCCCAGTTCCCATTTCCGTCGCCAAAAAGCACCTGAAACGCTTAGATTGCAGAAGTGCTTGGGAAACTCTGATTGTAGCTCCAACTGATTCCCCATGGCTAGTGGATGCTAATCGGGAATAATAATTAATGAATAATATAACCATAGCTCCAAACAGCTCCCCCTGGCTGGATAGACAGGACATTCCAATTTGACGCGAATGTTCACACTTTTCTTTAGATTCTCTACCCTAGAACATGGAGAATGATAGGAGAAGCCGCTCTCAACTTGCAACCAGCTTTGCTAAGTCGAGGCCCAGTGAGGAGAAAGGCCAGTAGTGAAGCTGGTTTCAGCCGGATACCCCACCCCTGCGGGTCGAATGATCCTCCAGGATTCAAAGATCTTCCAGATTGAAACGGATTGGTGAATTGGGGTAAGAATTATAGGACACATCAGGAACCCCCATATACTATTTATCATGCTATGTGTTTCCTACATCCAATTTTTCCCATAATTATAGGAAACATCTCACTACAGTATATCCCACTATGTAATTTCTGATGAGTCAGGTAAATCCCTTCAAAGGTCTCCTGTAGGATGTCCCGGACCATCCGAGAGGCTGCTGGCGAGACATCGATCTTGCTTGGGGCTACATCGAAGTTGGATCACCATAGAGGGATCATGCATCTCAGCAGGGTCATCAGGTAAGGGTTGATGGCTTGACTTGGCTCAAGCGACATGAGTTTAGGATAGCTTAGATAGCGCAAAGGTATTGTTTGGCATTTCGTTTGGTCCGTCATGGTGCATCAGTGTCACAATCTGATGCTTCTCGGCCACTGAGGTTCCAACGTATCCTCCAGGGCCGGCACTGTGGCCAAAGCCAAAGCCTGCAATGTTGCGATAGCTGCCGTTGATGCAGGGTGATTGCTTGCAACTTAGTGGCAAAACTTGATTCATCTTGATTCCACCCATCAACAGGATTCCAATCACAGCATCCAGGACCTGATCAATATGACCATCTTGGGTCTCCAACACCACATGGGTTCCAAGGCGATGATTCAGCAAACCCCAGACACAAACACCGGCCTTTTCTCCAGCCCTGAAAAGGAGCTCCACCATGAGGTGTCGTTAAATCAGGGCTGCTCACGAACATTTGCATGTTCACCATGGTGACCTGTCAATGGCAAACAGGAGTGAGTATAGTATAGTATATAGCTACTTGGCTTTACTTTCTGTTGCAGCTGCTTGAGTTGAGAAAGATCTGAGATCTGTCCATAGTGAAATGGCAAAAGCTGTGGTTCTCTATCTCAAAGCCTCCCAAACCCCGCCTGCTATATCTCTACACCGTTTGTGCACATCCCTTGCTCTTGTCTTGAAGGCGCAATCCAAAGTCTGAGTGCTTCATAAGACTGGCTCCTTGGAGATTTTAACACTTTAAACTTCATCCCTGAGTTTCCTATTGACTGATTCCCCATCGGATAGCGGACAGCAGGGTGTTTTGGGTTTCCTGCCCCAAAATTGAGGCCCCACCCAGCCTGGTGCGGTCACTGCGCCCCCAGGGCCGGGGGCCGCCCGAACAAACGCGCGCCCAGTGGCTGCCGAAATGAGCTGCGACATGAAACACGCCACGAGACCGGGATCCTACTGGGAGGGTCCAGTGGATATTGCCATCCCCCATTTTTGATCCCAGGGTTTGAGAATCAGAAATGATGGTTTCACGTGGCTTAACCATCCTGGGAAATATGGCCCGTATGATATCAACGACCATGAAAAAAAGGACCCAACATGAAGTCCAATACGTTCCGCCTAGGTGTCGTATGGGGGGTATCCAATATGATCCGGGGAATGGATTACTTCTGATCCATGGTGGGTGACAACTGACAACATCTCAGATTGGATACAACACACACACACAAGCACTTTGCCTCATAAACTAGATACAAGCACGGCTCCATATATCTCCATACGTATGTCAACATATATGGCTATGGCTCAAAAAACAGGTATGGATCGGTACGCGGTGATCCGGACGTATGGAACGAAGGAGTTACACAAATCGTCTCAAATGAATTTAATCTCTTCAAAAGGGTATGGATCGAGGGTATGGATCAGGGGTATGGATCAGGGGTATGGATCGCCTGTGGGTCCGGGGTATGGATCGGGACCTTACATTTTGAGCTGCAGCCATATGTTTCAAGAAGGTGTAGTAGAGTTCCACAATTTAAATTAGCACACATCGCCATTTTATGACTCAAGTCCCGCCCCACCAAAGATCTTGCTGGGACTGTTGCTGGAGCAGTCGGGCAAGGTCATGGAAGCGAATGCAATGTCTGCAATAGAGTGCGTTCTCGTTGTGAAATTTCTTCTGTCCCTGGGAGAAGCTGTTGCCCTCCTGACAAATCCATCGTTTGATGTTTTTCAGAACGGGAAACCACGGGTTTTCCACATCTTTTTGAATGTTTTACCCGAGGGAAAATGGTTGAATCGCTACGATTCAATATTTGAGCATGTTTAATCCTTGCCTTCAGCCCATTGCTGACAAAAATCATTCAGTCTCCACCCCCACTGTAGCAAATGTAGGAGTAAACTGAGCAAAGCATAAACCGTCCTATTCTTGGGGAAGTATCAAGAAATCGGGAAAACCAGTCCTGGGCTTCTGATTACATCCTCGGAGCCTTGATCCAGAATTTGAAACCGGCGACATGCCCTCTGCCATGATTCTAGCCCTGATGGAATGTCCTGGATCTACTCAGTTTGATGGAAAAAGTTGGATTAATGAAATCATTGCAATCATTTGCAATGCCATCCCTATGATAGAGCTGATCATTTCCAGCAATGAAATTGCGTTCCAATTGCGAGAGTTCAGGTTGCATGAAATGAAGTGCCTGCGGCCCCAGGCGCACGTGCAAACTGCCAAGCTCTAAAACAACCGATGCCCCAGAGCCCATAGGAAGCCCAAAACAACAGCACTGATCAATGGGGTCTTCATAATTTCGTAGACTTCACTCCTTTCAGCTTGCCCAGGAAAAACATCCAACCTGGCAGCCTCAAATCCGTAGATGATGTCCCTGTTTAACTTGATAAACATTGCAGATCTTCGATTGCTAGGATTCATGACCATAAAAGGAATTGCATCATCTTGGAATCTTGGCCACATGGCCCCAAAAAGCGCTGCTGCTGCAACCTTCACTGTCAACCCCGGATTCACAAACCTCGATATTGGTTAAAGTAGGAGGTCCAGAACTAGTGATATAAGATGATATAAGATTGATTATATGAAGTACTGTTCATTTTGATACCCCCCCCCCAAAAAAAAAAAAAAAGTAAACCACCAGGGGTTTATCAATCCTCCCTCGGCATTTTTTGAACCATTTCGATCTCAGTTGTTTCTCACATCAATTCACCGCCTTGTCCAGCAAATTCCATGGCACCTCACCCGGTGGCGATCGGGCTCCAAACATGTCCAAACAGAAGAGTTTCGTTGAGATTCAATGATGTTTCTTTCGTGGGGCGTATGCCCACAACTTGGAGCTTTTATTGTTTATGCTGCACTGCACAGTTAAGCGCTGCACAGCTGAGTCTGAAATCGTCCCCAACTGATGACCCTGGAGATCCCTAGTCCCAAGGGAGTCATCAGCTTTCCGGTCTCAGATCATCCCAGAAAGATGCGCTGTCACTTTGAGGATCAACTGAACGTCGGTAAAAACCATTCAGTTGTACCCATAAACCTCTACCCTCTGGTAAACTAACATAGCTATTGAAAATGGACCATTTATAGTCTATAGTGGATTTTCCCATTAAACATGGTGATTTCCCATAGTTATGTAACAGTTTACCAAAGGGTATCCGACTTGATCCCATAGTTTCGGCTCATTGATGGCTGATCGAAACTCTCCGATGGACAAAAAAGGACCACATCTGCTACCCCTGCGATTTTCTCCAGCCGAAAATGTCTGAAACTGGTCGAATGTGCATCGAAATCTCAAAGGGTCTTTGGAAAAAGGCTCACACATTTTGGGAAACATCATGAAACATATATCCTCATATATCTAAGATTATCTAAGTATATCTAACGATATCATATCTAATTAACGTTTAACATAAACCCCAAGTTCAGTCTACCATCAACTGCCATCAACTGCCATCAACCATCATGAAATATCATGAATCCATGCTGCCAGGCTGAAACATGCCGCAACATCTCCCCCGGCCGGCCACAGCCCCTATCGGCCCTATCGTTTCTCCAAGGTGCAAATGGAACATAAGATCCACCCATTCGTTCCGCCTAAGGCCAGGCTTAGTGATTTCAGATTGGTGAAGGGAAAATCTACAGGAAACCAGTGTTTTTACCATCAAAAATAGGGGTTTCACGTAATTTTTCCCTTGAACCAACCCAATGATGATTGAGACATCCAACCCATGTTCTATGCTTTGTGGTAGATATAGCTATAGTTGATATTTATGAGATATTGTATAGTGGAGTGATTATGGGATGCACCCTTTGGTACTCAAACGTGGCTGGCAGGAATGTCCCCCTATCAATGGACGTTTTAGTGGGAAAATCAACCATAAATGGTGCATGGTCCATTGCAATGTTTGACTACCAGAGGGTAAGAAGTACACCATGGGATAAATCAATGGCTGATCAACGCTTATAATAGCTTTTATTCAAGTAACCAGTTATATACATATCAGTCAATTGGGATCATGATTCCAGATTGAATGGGATCACAATTGCAATACATAAGTATATCATAGTTGTTTAAAAAAAAAACTGTTCTAATGGATCAGCAAGTCACTGCAGGCTCAAACCAATTCTGAGATGTCTCAAACAGCTAGAAAACCACTGTAGGCACACCTGCTGCTACCTTCGCGGCAAATGCTTAAACTGTTGCCTTCCAGATTTCCGTCTCACAGTCTTCCCTGCAATACAGGTAAAGGTCAAAACCTGGTGCCACCAAAAAAATCCAGTCCAATCAGGACTGGAAAAATACACAAGTAATCAAACTAGAGGTTTATTATTCGGCATACCCATGTAAAGTGCCACATGATCAGATCCATGATTCATGACCGGAATCCGTGCCTCCCAGGTGTTCCCGCTCCGCAGGCCTTGTTCAAAGATGCCCGCACTGAGTCCATCACTCCCGAAGGCTCAGGAGTTGGCTGATCCTTGGAATTTGGTGGATTTTGGAGCCCAAATTCCAGAGTTGGGGGTTTCCATAAATAGGGGTACCCCCAAATGGATGGTTTATAATGGAAAATCCTATTAAAATGGATGATTTAGGGGTGCCCCTATTTTAGGAAACCTCCAGTTGAGTAATGTTAGTAAAGCAATAGGATCCACCATCCCCAAATCTACCATAAATTGGTGCTATAAACCATCGAACAATATGGTGGTTCATTATTGCTTTACTAAAATTAGTGGTCATGGGAATGTTGTCAAGCAATCGTCAAATGGGTCAAATGGCCCACCGTTAGGACAGTTGAAAGGAACCAAAAGTTGGAAAACCAGTGCAAAACAAGGTACTGTCATTGTAATAAATTACCCAAGGGCATGAACTATGGAATGGAAGTAATTGCAAGGCTGGCACCCGTGTCACCTGATATCCGTGGCAAATCTTAAACCTGGTGAACGCTACCAAAGTGAAACGCCGTATTGGGGAGACACACATACATTTGCTAGCTATGATGGCGTTCACTAGGGTAAGATCTTCCATGGAAATCACCAGTGGAAAGCGCAGCAGATGTGTGACATAGGTGCCAGCCCAACATGATTTTGAGCAAGCACTTGCTCGCATGATCTTGGTTCCAGAAATCTTAGGTTGCCGGCAAACAACCAAATAGAAACCGACCCGGGAAGAACTGCTCGTGCTGGTTGGCACTGAATGGTTTCATGCCAATACATTCCCCATTTCTTGACATTACTATGGAAATCAATGGTTTTCCCCTGGAGATGATCTACACATAGTGGATTTTCCTATCTATTTCAAAGCCTACTGGACAGTACATGAAAACATTGCATTACCTCCAAATATACCTCCAAATCAAACATCATATATGAATTGATCTCATTTTCTGTTCATGTCCCTACATCCATCCTTGGATTGCCTTGGCTGGTCCCTGATAGACAACCCTCAGATGGAGTATCACTTAGTCGGTGGTGAAGCCCTTGGTGATCCTTGATGGTTAAAAGTTAAGTTTCTTCGGATTTGGGTGGTTAATATCCCTACGATTGGTTCATTAAACATATTTATATAGTTATATATATGCAGCTTTATAAATTCAATTAATATTATATATAGTTATATATACAAAATATAATTGCATATATATGGCACTGGCCACTGCTCACACTCCGCAGCTTCACCAAGCCACTGAGGTCTCACGTTCTCCTGGTCCATTTAACAGTCCAAAGAGGAGAAGCCATGGATCCCATTGGAATAGCCCTACTTGGGACGGTTGATCCTTGAGGATGGTTTACGATTATTATCTCTCTCACTATTATGTATATTATTTACTAGTATTAGGATCCCACAACTTGCTTGGGGCGCCCCAAGGGCGCAAAAGGGGCGTTTGGGGCCAAACGCTTCAAAACGGTCGATTTTCTCGGCAAAACACACAAATCGACTGCCTTGGAGGGTCGGAGCGTCAAAAAGCTCGCCCTCCTGAAATTTATGATCTTTGCAGCTATGGGCTATGGAGCCTCCATAGCATCTGTCAGAGTGGACTTGGAATACCATGGCAAACCCAAGTTTCTCAAGAGAACAACGAATCAATCCCAAATACAGTTGAACATAAAACCTGTTTGAATCTGTTTGAAACCACCACTTTCCACTTTCCACTTTCCATTTCGCGCTGCCACAGTCTTCGGAAGCAGCCCGTTTTAGGTGCTTTCTAATCGCATGTAGTGAGAAACACATCTGGGAAGATCACATTGCGAGGGGCAATCGGAAGGCTGTCGAGGGCCTTGGTCTGTCGCCGAAAAGCTTGTGCAGACATCGAAAATAACCAGTCGTCAATGGCTTGCAATCTTCGTGCTGGCCAAGGAAGGGCCATACAACCCGAGTACATGGAGATCATCTGGCTATTAGGTCTGCAGTACGCAAAAGGGATATCAATATGCAGATGTCGGAGGCACTCCTTGAGAACTTTGGTGAACCATCGAACACGCTGTTTAAAGGTCACTGTTCGCAAGCCCTGCAAAGGAAGGTCAGATCCATTTTCCCAACCACAGCCTCTAAAGTGCACTGGTCCCACCTCTCCTGTAGAACTGGTATAGTCAACAAACAGCTGAATATGTGATACCAACGAATCGCCCCAACAGGAAGGCCTGACAAGGCCGGCAGAGGGTCACATGGCGGCACTTCTAATCTGTCATCAGGCTCAGGCAAAGGAGAGTCCTCAACCTGCGCAGCTTGTAAAACAACTTGGCTTACCTTCAAAATTGTTTGCTGGATCTGAGCATTCCAGCGGTCAACAAGATGGCATGCTGTCAAATGTTGTTTCAACAAAGTCCAAAACGCAGGCGGTCGGATGACATTAGCTCGGCAAGCAGCTTGGTCAGAAAAGTGGTTATGAACAAAACACCATTCCTCAAAGGCTGTGTGTGCATGGGAGATCTGCTGATGTGCTCGAACATGTGTGATTCCTACCCTAGTGCAAGCCAAAACATCTTCAGCAATGACAGTCCACAGGTCAGCATTCGGGGAGTTAATCTTGACTTTCGAGCCTTGCAGAATACGGCGCAAACGTTTGACAACTGAGGCACAATCACACCAAAGCATCACCCTACAGGAAAGTCTCTTTGCAATCTTAACCGCCCTCAAAACTGCAAAAATCTCAGCCCTCACGGAAGTTTGGCGCAGCCCTGGCAAGGGGCCAGAGTCCACAATTTCAGGCTGAAAAATCCCCGTAGGGTCAGCGGAGACAACGGCCCAACTGGCAAATCGTGCATCTGGGTACTGCGGGTTGCAGCAGCTGCCATCAGTGAAAAGGTGCAAAGTGTGGCCGGAAAATGGAGGGGATACAACACAATCCAGAACCCTTTGAGATGCCAAAAACTCAAACCAGGCATGTTGTGTGGATGGTTGCAAAGACCAGCCATAAGCCGTAGCACATTCTGGAAGGTGCGGCAAAACTTGCCACAAAGCTGGGTCAATGTCAGGGCGCCAAGGCACAAAATGCTCGCACTGCCAAAAGCGGTGAAACCTGGAATCCACAGATTCGCAATACGGGCAAATATCTGATGAAGCTTCCTGGCAGTGAACTTTGCCGTCTTGTGTGATATGGGTGCCATTTAACACCTTCAAAAAGCAGGCTCGGTTAGCCGGACTCAAAGTCTGAAGCCATTTCTGTGTACGCAAAGGATCAATTTGGGCAAACGCAACCAGGCCAGGTCTATGTTGCACCTCAGCAGCCACAATGCTATTCCAGGCCCACGCAACCCTCCATTGGAGCTCTTCAACAGAGATGTCAAACAAGGAGAAAGGGCCAAAAGTGTCGTACAAATAACCTTGAGGGGAGACATGCCATCCCAAAGTTTGCAGTCGTGACAACAAGGTGCCAGTGATTCCATTCAACGCGATGGAGCTCTCCCCACCAACCAAGGCACACAGGTGAGTCAAAACTGCCTCCTCATGGCCACAATCCCTGGCAAAACGCAAAGTTTGAAGGATAGACCAGCACTGTGGGTCCAAAGTGCAACCCTCACAAAGCATGTGCGAATGTGCATTACACCCCGCTCCATCCATGTTGAGACCCTTAACAGCTCCTGCACGTAGAGTTTGGAAAGTTTGCTGGCTAAGCGTTGTAGCCGCAATTGCGTGCAGGGCCCGCGGCCAGGCTGCAACTTTGATGGCTCTTACTTTAGTCAGGTAAGGGCTGGCAGACAATCTCAATTTGGACCAGAGCTGAGGAAGGCATTGGAGCCGATCCATCTGAGTAGCATTGGTGTGCTGTCGGGTGAATTGCATATGGGCTCCCAAGGAGCGGCAGCTATGGGTCACCCCAAATCCCTGGTGCAACAAACTTTGGCGCCCCTCTGGTGTGATGGACCAGGTGAAGGTCTTGTGTGCATCTAGCAATAAATCCATTGCATCAGTGAAACCAGTAAGGCAAGCAAATGCACCGGTCATGGCAGCCGGATCTGTCACCAACAGTTGCCAGTCGTCCACATAACTAATGGGCTCACACAATGGAAAATAGCACCGATGCCATGTATGCCAAAGCAAGTCGACAATCATCATACCTACACCGCTCAAAGCATCACCTTCAGGAAATCCGGTGCAGCTGAAAACAGGTCGTGTCAAGTTGTCGCCCAACTGGAATCTACGGCCCATGGTGCTAAGGGCCCCTGCCCAGGCAGTCAAACATGGCAGTGGGAGACCCAGCACAGCAGCGGCTTCAAAGACAATCAGGCGTGGCAAATAGTTGAAGGCTTTTTGCAAGCCTGCTATCAGTCCGCAAAGGTGGACGTCATTGGCCTGGGCAAACTCAACAGCCCACAATGTTTGTGACCAAACTTGACCTGCGAACCTAGATGGTCTACTGCCGAAAAGGGTGTCAGGCATGATGGGTTCCAATACACGAATCAATCGTCTGGCATGACATGTACCCCAGATGCGGTACAGCAACCCCAGGATTGTTATTGGGCGGTAGTCCAAAACGTCAACAGGGTCATCTCGCTTCGCTATGCAGGCAACTCGCCCAGAGACCAATTGTGGCGGCCATTCGCCTGTAGATTCAGCCCCATCAAAAAGATGGCAGAAATTTTGCAAAACACCCGAAGGCATACATTTCAGGTCCTGCAACGTGACTCCATCGAGCCCTCCTGCTGTAGCCTGCTTTTTCTGAGCAATGCAAAGGGACAAGGCAGAAACATCAATGGAGACCCTTGGCACAACAAGTCGTGGCAAATGAGCACGAGCAAAGTCAAGGATTACATTCCATCTGTCAACAGGGACGTCACGATGTCTCTCCCACTTCTCTGCCCAAGTAGAAAGAAAAGCATGTGCAAGATCTTCTTTACTACCAGTACACTTGACTTGGGACACAGGAAATCCGGGCTGGATGCCCTCAACAGATTCAACCCATAGGCAGTCCGCTTCAGCATGGATAATTTGCAATGGAAATCCATGGCAGTACACAGGCTTGTCGGCATGCCACTTTTGCGCAGGAGAGACTATCAAAGCATGTGCCTCATGATCAACTTCAGCAATCACCGAAACCAAAGGCTTGAGCAGAAAATCCACACCATTGCGTGCTGGTTGCTTGATGTCACGGAAAATCAAATGTGGGTCGTTCGCCCGTCTACACTTTGCATATTGCCGAGATGAGCAAGCAAGTTCAGCTTCAAATGCTCGAACAGCCAACGCAAAGGAGTCAAAAATGGCACTAGCAGTGGTTCTACTGGGTGGTGTCCAGGACAACTGCGCAGGAGCACCGTGCACTTTGTGGGTGGACGAAAGCCACCAATCAACAAACGTAGGTGTGAACCCTTTGGCACGAAGGATAGAACCCCATGTCTGACATGCATGGGAGCTTGGAGGAACATCATCTTTGACAGCTCTGAGATACGACTGGATGCGTCGTGCTTGTCGAATCCACTGCGCATGTCTCAATGAAGCCCCATGGAAATGTGGTTGAAAATCACCTTTTCTAGCAATGCGGACGGGTGCAAACTTACCACCTACCACAGGCTTGGTTTCAGAGGTGCAGGCACGTCCCCTGGAATTCTTGGCAGGTGGGAAAGGGAGCTTCTGGGCTGCAGAATGTTCAATGGTTCTCCAAAGTGACACATACTTGTCTTCAGCCGAACCTTCACAATGAAGCCAAAATTCGGGGTCAACATCCCAACCGCTAGGCCAGCAAAATGGCTGAGGACAAAACCAAACATCTCGGGGAACAGAGCTACGGACACGATGAAAGTGCCCTTGCACAACTGCATGATCAGGCCATATGAATGACAGAAACCTTGGTGAGCAGTCGTTGCAACTCAGGTGAAACGAAACAGTAATCCTTACGTGTCTTTGCCTTGCAAGTGGGCTGAATTGGTACGGCCCATCGCTCCTCCGCTAGCTGTTGCAGCTCTTTGAAACCAGCTTCCTGCAGGGCGGCAAAAACTGGAAGGGAATTGTCATCTACGTTCCAATCACCAACAATGAAACGTGGGCCAGTGGTCAGGCAAGCAATGGTACGAAAGGCAGCCTGCAACAAGGCTTCTGTGTGTTTCAAGCGATCAGGATACAAGTGACTTTCTGGCTCACCATATATTACACATCCTGACACCCAAAGGTCATCAACCAGGGAGGTGCAGGCAAGGATTCGTGAACTCTATGAAATTTCGGCCGGCCAATCCTGCGGCAGGTGTCGAACAGGTGTTTTGGAAAGTACACCTACACCTTTCCAGGTTCCAGCGTTGGTACGGGCATCAGGCACAGGATAGCCCCCAATCAAGGGTTTGAAGGGAGCATTGGTAAATCGCAGACCAGCATTGAAACTCGCCAGCCCTCGTGAACTAAGATGTGTTTCAGAAAAAGCCCACATATCCCCGTGGGCCATGTGTGTGGCAACATAAGGAGCCTTGTTTCTCAACCCGGTCGGGTTGGCAATCCCCAGAACAAAATTCTCAGCAACCTCAGGACCTGGATTTTGTGCTTCACCGATTCTGAAGAGGCAGAGACAAAACAAAATGAAACGGAAAGACAGGCATCTTCGTGATGCAGGGCAAAATGCCCTTCCACTGGTGAAAGCAAACAAGGGCGTCAGGATCCTAGCACACTGCAGTAGCATCCCTGTGCAAATTAGAAACAACAGCAGGATGCAGGGACCCAGCCCAAGGAGTCATTCCCCATCCTCACGGGGACGCTTTGAGAGCAGGCTTCTGATATGGGCGAGTTGCGTTTCAAACATCGCCTGTATGGATTGGTTTTGTGATTCTATGTGTCCATGCAGCTGCTGCCCTTGAGCATTTAGCTGGGCTTGGAGTGCAGAAACTTGCTGTGTCTGTTGTCCTGAAAATTCATGGAACTGGGTCTCCATACTTGCTTGTTTCTGGGCCATCTGATGGAATTGCCCTTCCAGTGCCTGGAGTCGATCAGGAAGATCATCACGCTCCATGCTTGGATGCGGGAGCTTGGACATCACAGCTGCCTGAATTCTCTGCTCCATTTGATTCATGCTGTCAGTTGCTGCAGGCGTGACAACAGGGGCAGTGGACACAGGCTTATATGTGCCTCATGGATCAGATCGGATCCAAGGATCATCTGAGGAGCTGGGCTTGTTTCCACACAGTGCAAGGGTTGATGCGGCTGCAATTGGTTTGGATGAATCACTTCTACTCGTAGTTTCATGGGAGCGCTGCTTGGTGATCAGGATTTCTCCATGCGTGGTTGGCACGATGGTGGTCGGAGGTTCTTCCACAGCAACAACGTTCCACATTGCTCCCCTTCCGGGTTGCGGCATTGATGGTTGTAAGGGCTTACAAGACCATCCTGCATTCTTCATGATCTTTGAGATCGCCTGTCTGTCAAGGCCAAAAGGGAATGGGCCAACTGTAAACATGAGCCTATCTCCATGTGGCAGGAACAAGGTGCCAGGCTTGACAATGTTGTGAATTTCCTCAGCTTGAGTAGCCAAGACACGTAGGCCACGGCGCTCGCCGACACGTGCAAGTCCAACCACGGCTGGGTTGGTTTGTTTCACATGTAGGAGTTCTTGCAAGGTGTGCTTAGAGGACCACACAATCATGTACTCGGGCAAAACACTTTTCCCGTCCGGACTACGGGGCTCCACATAGATCCCATTCTGTCCGCTCCGGCTGAGCAGCTTTTGACGCAAGCAATCTGGGACTCGGATGTTCACAGCGAAGAAAGTGGCTTTTCCTGCTTCACAAGGTTTGAGGTCCCCTTTGAGATATTGGCGTTTCCACAAATCAATGATTGGTTCTTTGATATCCAGCAGTTCATCATTGTGCCATGCAGGACATTGACATCCGGTGGCCATGCAGCGTTTCAACTCCGGAAATTGACCCACAATGTTTTTGATGGGTGCCTGGGAAAAGGAATTCCAGTCATCATTGTACTCGTCTCTGTAAACGCTCAACTTCATGGTGAAGACATCAGGAGAGTCGATGGTCACAAGATTTGTTCCGGAATGTTTCTCTACAATCCCAGTCCCAATCTGGAAAAGGGAAGCTTCGGACAACACAGGTTCATTGTCCACAGTGCAACGGCAAGGCACCATGATTTTGGTTTGTGGCAGCATGGATTGCAATTGTGTGTCAGATCTATGGAAAACTACCAGTGCCAAAGGTTCCTTAGAGACTGTCTGGCCTGATTTGAGATAGGGATCGGCATCTTGGGCAGTCATAAGGACAAAACCTGAGCTCAAAGGACCAATCTGGCTCGGATGCAGCTGTGGCAAAACTTGGCCACCAGTTCGAAAAGTGCCATCGATTACCTGCAGCTTGGATGGATCAAGGGCAATGGGGCCAGGAAGGCCAGGCGGAGGCTTGTCTTTGCGCTTCTTGCCCACCGATTGCATCTTGTTGGCCTCAACTACCGCAGCTAATTCATCCGGCGGCACAAACTTGAAGTTTACGTTATTGGCAAGTGCTTTCAGTTGTCTCCATGGCTGTTTCTGCTGGAGGGCCTGGATCAATTGGTCACTTCCAATGGCCTTTATTGCTTGGGCTGATCGGATGTCGACCACATCTGGTGGCACACCGTGTTTGGAGAGCTCATCGGCAAGGCTGCGGAGCAAATTTCCACTACCTCCTGTCCCCCACAAGGTGGGGCAACGGCAGACTCGATTTGCATAGATTTCCTGGACAAATGCCGATCTCATTTCTGTGTTCATATCACTGAGTTCACTAATTGATGTCGGCAAAGGCGCATCAAGCAGAACATGGGCAAAATATGCCAGGGCATGGGCTCCACACATCTGGTGTGGTGGCAGAGCTTCTGGAGCACGGTGAACATGAATCTCAGAAAAGCCCAGATGAAAACTCATCCATCGCAAAATACCATCAACGATGTCATGATCAGCATGGTCATCATGTGAGAAGGTGAACACATCAAGGGTCAGGCCATCAGGAACAAGCCACAAAGGGACCCAATGGTTGTGCAGGCACATAGCTGTCATCACACGGATTCCCATTGTTCGGACGTGGGCAAAACTGTGACACCAACGTTCTGTAATGACATGTCCAACATCATCCCAGTTGTGGAAGTTGAGAGGGTCAAAGACCAAAACCCCCCATCCAGGCCGTTCTTCAAGTTCCCTATACTTGATTGCCAAAACGTGCAAATGAAAGCGCAGTTCGTCATCTCCCATGGCTGTTCCATGGTCAGCAATCATATTCAAACGATCCTTAAGTGGGATGCAGATGTGAGAGGCTGAAGGGACAAACTCTGTACGCCGAGGAGACCAAATATCAGTGTCAGGGTCGTTTGGCACAGGGGCTGCAGGTGTATGTGGCAAAGAGTCACCAGAACCCCAGACCCATGGCCTCATTGCGATCTGAGCAGAGACCATTGCATCTTTAAACTTGGCCCTCAGCTTGTCATGAACGTACTGGCTTTCATCATGACTTGTGGGGAGCTGTGATCTGTGCAAAGCATGGTGAAGGAAAGCAATGGCCAGGGCACCACATAGGTTGGTCAAAAAGAACATGCGCTGCTGTCGGTTGATGGAGACATGTGTGAAACCCAAAGCACTGCAAAGTCTGTGCAAAACATCATTCAAGGCAGCGTGATCATTGGAGGGACAATCCCATGTGTGCACATGAACTGTGCTCCCAGCTGGTGCCATATACACAGGTATCCAATGGTGATCCAATCGGAAGACCCCAATGACCACCTTTTGCTGAGTTCGGATGTCAAGGTGATTTTGAGCCCACTGTTCACAAGGAAATGCATATCCTTCAATCCAAGCAGCAGAGACGAGCGGATCCAAAACAACGACATCTTGTGGTTGATTTCCCGCACGATGTTGTTCCTGGGCATATGAGGTGACAATGTCATGCATGTGAAAACGCAATTCATCATCTGCCCACAGCTGTTGCTGGGCCTCAAGGAGGCGGATTCGATCATTCGTGGTGAAAAACTGGTGTCGTAGGGACCACAATTTGGTCGGGTCAGGAATACACGGCACTGTGAGGTTGGAAAATTGATGACCCTTCAAGCCAAGGAGTGGTGCAGCAGAAGTCCACCCTTGTGCAGCATTTGTCGCATCACCAACAAAACATTGCCCCACATCAAGATCCCTGGGTGCATTGAGCTCGGCAGCAGGATGTGTCCATGTTGCAGTGGGCGTGATGGTAGGTTGTGGGACCTCCTCATGCATGTCAAGGTCAGGACTCACATCAATCGCAGTATAATCGCAGTCTCTGGCAAAATTTCACAGGGCATTCTAGGGAGTAGCCCGCATTCCCCTTGGTCTGAGCGGTTCAGAGAATCACATGTCATGGTTATAGTTTGACCTACTTCCAGAACATGATCCTGCGAAAGTTGGACACCGTTGGAATCACTGACATGGACCGTTGAGCAAACCCCAATCAAATCATTGTGGGCCTGAATCACATCACCAACAGTTGATCCACACTTGAATGAGAAACAAACCGGACTTTCCTTGTGGTCAGTGAAAACAATCATGCATTGTGACGCTGACATTGGTGGCAGGAGCGACGGTGTCTCAACAACTGAAAGAGTTTCACACCATTGTGGGATTTCATCTTCGGTGACAGGAGGCTTGGGCACTGTCTCAACATGTCGGATGATGCAGTCAAGAATGGCTGCAATGGTCACATGTCGATCAAGCATGTCATTCCAGTTGGGCGGATGCATCAGCTGTTCAAGTGAAAGCTCTGTGTGTTCCTTCCAAAATGCAGCAAGCTTGTGTGTTGGGCAGTTGACATCAAAATCACTTGCACAGGGCCAAACCTGTCTACATTTCATCAACAGCCATGATCTGAAGGCCTGCAGTTGTGCATTGGGATCAAAAAGCACGTTCCCAAATCGGAGCTTCTCAAGATGGCACATCAAAAAGCTGAGAATCCATGCAGCCTGAAGCGGGGATGCTATCTGCCCAACGCCAGACAAGGTAAGGCGTACATTCAATCCGAAATCAATGGTAGGATCCATCGCATTCAATGCAAGGCATTCGTTCGGGTGAATGTGTCGTACACAGGGCAATCCCTCGGCATCATCATGTGTATGAACCAGGAGCGCAAACAGTCCTTTTTGATGAAGTCGTTCTCGCGAGAGTCCAGCAGACCTGCATCCGCACGGGCATGGCTTGATTTGTGATCCATAGGCATGCAGTGAGCATGGTGCATGACCCTCTTTGTTCATGAGATACTTGTGAAAAGATCCATCAGTGACTCCAAAGACTTCTTGTTCTTCAACATCTAATCTCAAAGCGAGCTCATCTCTTGGGTCCCACTGAGTGATCAAAGGGATGACATGGCCAATGGTCCTAATGGATTCAAGCACAGGCATTTCTTCCAACGGAATTGGTCCAAGTTCAGGGGCAGTCAGCAACCACCAACTACGACCTCTCCTACAGGGCCACACATGCTCAAGGCGAAGGTCAACCTGGGTCTTATGAAAACCAGTGATGCGGAGGAAATGATTGATGCAGTCATTGACGTACTTGTCCGTCTTGGCTGGCAAAACACATTCCAAACCTACTACCTTGACCTGCAGGAAAAAGGCGGCTTTCAGCAAATTAGGGAGTGAGGAGGCTCTGGAATCGGATCCACTGCGTTGGTCCCCCAACCGGCTAAAAGGCTGGCAACTAAATCCCCCCATGAGAACAGCAGCATTGTCAGAGTGAAGCCAAGTGTTGAAAATGACATGCTCATTGCCAATGTCTCCTACAATTGGTTCAGCCACGGAATGGGCTGCATGCAAACCTGTCATCTTGGAGTTCATGTCTACACACACGGTGGCTTGGATTCCCACAGCACTAGCGCCATGTGCAATGCCACCAATTCCACAACAAGCATCGATCATCTTGTGAAAATCATTCCATGTGGGAGTCGCATGTTTCATGATCCTCGTATTGTCACCAATCATGAGTCTGGGCACAGGAAAATGGGAAAGAAGAACTGCATCGCAAATGGTGTATGTATCATATCCAGCTTCCAAAAGGCCTTGGAGGAAGAATGTCATACCATTGTGAACAGCTTTCAACATGTGGGACTCGTGCATGGGGTCAAAGGAGATGACCTTACAAACCACAGTTATCCCAGATCCAGTGTCAACATCGCAGAAATCCATGGGGTACCCCCCAGCCATGGCAAACACGTGTGAACAAATCAGCCCAGCGATCGGCCAGCTTAGCCGCACCACTGAAAGGGGTTTGGGCCTGCACGGCTGTTTGAAACCACCAACCAAATCATCGGCCATATCCCTATTCTATCCCCATTTTTCATAGGTAAATCCGATTGTGAAATCCCTGTGTCGGATGCTCCCAGCCTGCACGCTCGACTGCCAATCCAGCAGTTGGTGGCGTGGTCGCAGGAGGCGTGGTTTGAGCAGCCGGCGGTGCAGTTGGCGGTGGCACTGTTGACGTCAATGCCTTCCTCAGGGGCCATGGGAACCCTGCAAACTGGTGGTTTCACCAGGCAATAAATGGGTATAAATGGGGAGCTAACCAAGAAACATTGAATTTTAGTTCAGCAAATTGCATTCAGAGCATGTGCTCACAAACGGAGTTTGGGCCCAAAGAGGGGCACCAATGAATCCATAAGAGGTTAGTCTTGTGCATTAAACCCATTCTGAAAAGGGTTGACCCTTAAAAGGGGGATACCAAAAACCGCAAATCTCCAGCTCCAAATCCAATAGGTTATACAATCATTATATTCCCCTATATGTAAATGGCCGGTGGGTCCTCCTTGTCCCCAACACACCCAACGGGGTGGATCTCATAAGCACCCCAAACCACCCCAAAGGGTGGATGATCCACTATATTGATCGTCCCATTTCCCGAATAGTAGACACCCCCATTCAATGGTCCCAAACGTGCTCTCATCCCTTATTAAAACCATGGTTTCTGGCGGGTGTTAGATATGAATAGGGGAAAGGATCAGTTGAAGATGGAATGAAGATGGGCCATACTCATCATCTATCATAAACAATTGATTTCTGCGCACGGTTCCCTGCGCTCCATAGTGACATGCCCTCCAAAAGAGAGAGAAAAAAAACAACCCCCTGTGAATTCCCTAGGGAACCTGGGGGCCCCCACTTTGTAACCACATTCTAAGTCTTGGGTCCCCATTGGGCTCTACAAAATTGAAATAGGCACCAAAAAATAGAATGCAATCTCTACAAAGTACTACCCCCGGGTTACTCTTTGGCAGGGTGTTTTTTTGCCAACATATGCCAACATAAGGCTCTACAAAGTTAGGATTCATTTATGTTGCAAATAAATGGCCAAATTAGCATTACTCTTATAGCTCAAAAACCCCAAAAATCCAAATAAAATTGAACTTTGTAGAGCCCATGTTGTTTCAAATTTGAACTTTGTAGAGCCCATGTTGTTTCACATGTTCTTTCACAATATTTCATTAATTTTTCTGTTAANGTTTCAAATTTGAACTTTGTAGAGCCCATGTTGTTTCACATGTTCTTTCACAATATTTCATTAATTTTTCTGTTAAAAATGGCCATTTCAAAAATCCTACTGAATGAGTCTTGCAAGAAGCTATCAGGCTTTTCATAGCAGCCAGAGATGACAACATCAAGCCGTATCTGTGGNGAAATAGGCACCAAAAAATAGAATGCAATCTCTACAAAGTACTACCCCCGGGTTACTCTTTGGCAGGGTGTTTTTTGCCAACATATGCCAACATAAGGCTCTACAAAGTTNAACTACAACCTCATGGGGTTACAAAATTGAAATTAGTGCAGTATCAAAAGACTCTGGCTCTACAAAACAGGATTTCACCGATAAGGATTTCTACATTTTCGCACATCAGGCTCAAAATCCCCCTCTACAAAGTTAGGATTGATTTATGTTGAAAAAAAAATAGTGAATTTAGCATCTATATATATATATATATCTATATCTGACTATGAGATTTGAACTTTGTAGAAGAAAAGTGCTTATACAAAACGAGGTGTTTTTCCCAACCCGGGTTCNATGAGATTTGAACTTTGTAGAAGAAAAGTGCTTATACAAAACGAGGTGTTTTTCCCAACCCGGGTTCGGAGCTTTGTAGAGGTTATTGGCAGGGGGTTTGTTTGCCTGCTTTCGCCTGCTCCATCATCGTTGCCACGCTTTTACACCGGCACGTTTTTTCACCAAGTCTTTACACCACCATCTTTTTTTTACACCAACGAGCTTTTACACCAACCAGTTTTTACACCAACATGTTTTTACGCCAACGGGTTTTTACACCAACAAGTTTTTACAGCAACAGGTTTTTACACCAACAGGTTTTCACACCAACATGCTTTTACACCAACAAGTAGCACCTTTTACACGCCCCACCTTTCTTTACATAGCCTTTTCCAAAACCCCGGTTTACACACCCATGCTTTGGTTTAAGTTCAAACCATGGTTTGCACACAAATCATGTTCGGCCTAAAAGCCATGGTTTACACAAAACGCCGTTTTACGCAAAAACTGTGTTTTACACAAAAACCATGTTCTTGCTCGGCCTGTGCAAGTGCTGTTTGCAGATTGTAGAATAGCTCTTTCATGCTCTTTCCATGGTGGCCGGCGGAACACGCCGAAGGCGGTTAAATAGAGTATTGCAATCTTAATCAGTGATTTGCAAACATTATGTACAAGAAGACATTCGTGTGCTTGAAGCCGGATGCTGCACAGCCCCAGGCATCGTCAGGGTGTCGGCGCTGATTCCCATCTACCCCCCTTGACAGGACACACCTGCTCCAAGTGCTGATGCCACCGCGACGAAGTCGGCATCAGGAAGTCTTAACCTCCAAGACCATTCCACATCACGTAAAACATCATATGATCAACCTCCGCATTATGATTGTATCCATCTCTGCAAAGTCAGTGCCCAAGCGTTCTTTGCAAACTGAATCTGGTTTCAAGTGAGCAAGTTCGTGTCTCGCTGAAACAACGAGGGTGATGCGTGAGTCGCATCAGTCAGCCTCTTGTGTGAAGCTACTGAGATTTGAGGACTTGACGATGCAGGTTCAATGGGATCGGCAAACGACCTTGGCAATAGCAGAAGCATCACAAGTCAAACGGCGTAGCCCAAATCAACAACTACAAGGACGCCCCACCACGACAGTCAACCACCACAATTATGACAACGACAATGCATGGAAAGATGCCAACGCATTGCAATGCTGAACTATCAAGTCTGCCCACGCAAACACAAACACAGCGCACCTACCCCGTGACAACGCTGGAGATGCATACTGATCTGCCTCCGCACACTGGCTACACTATGACCCAGGGTTGCAAACCCGTCCCCACGACTAGACTATTGCTCCAGGGGTGGATTTGGGTTTGACCTACATACACAGCGAAGCAATGGAATGCAGTTGTATCTCTATAGAATGGGTACCACACAGCAAGCAAAGGCAAGAGCTCCGGCAGTGTCTACAGTGTTGAGTCAAGCTGTGGGTGGGAATGTGATGTCATTGACCACAAAATTACAAATGATGACAAGTTTACAACAGTCTTGAGCCTAGACGCAGCCTTTGTGGTGATAGCAAAGCTGCTAGGAATGAGGCAGCCGTACCACATTCGTGCTGGCGTAACAATGCGGAAAGTAGGCCCGTATGTACACATCTTGATAATAATAAATCACGGACCTGAATTGAGGCCGTTTTGGGATAGCTACCCCCACTAAACCATCATTCCAGGGGGTTTGCTCTAATCTATCCAAACACATGCACATTGTAGTGACAGAACTAACTGCAATTGCATTTCTCCGCTTTACATGCTGTTGGTACGTGGACATCCAACTGGCACTATGACTACATCAAGCTTGTCAAGGTGTGAGTTGCGAATCGTTGCTTTGTTTTGCAAAATCTTTTTTGAAGCAATGCGTTGAAAAGCCGGCAAAATAGACAAAAACATCCAATATTTTAGTGAGTGAGAGTGGCGCCATTTTGAAAAGAACAACTTCATCCTGGGGACGCAGTGGCCCTAGCTGAAGTCCAGCGCAAAAGAAACAGGGCATGATGTTTGTCTTGGAATCAACACACCATCTGAAAGCAAACATCTAAGACATTGGGGAAAAACATGTTCCCTTCCAGCTCGGTTTTGGGGCTGGAGGCAAAGTCTGGCGGCAAGTATTTTTTCACAAGCAATGTTCTGCGAAGACCATATCTTCAGATGTGCCACTTGCACCTCCGGAAAGCAGCACGGACAGGCCAAGCCTGCTCACCCCCAAGGTGTTGAATCTCAGCCAAGCGCCTGGAAACGCATGAGGGATGGTGAGGGTATTGGGGATTTGAGTTGTTTGAGTGTCTGTAGGAGGTTGACATTCAGGGATGAAGTCTTGCAGCATTGTTTCTGTTGCAGTAAACAAAGGCAGCAATTCGTTTGTGAAGCATCAGCATGTACGTGATCTCCAAATGTTGGTGGGCAAACACAGGGTTTGCTGGAAGCATTTCACATGAATCTGTCTCTGGTGTCCACTTGAAAGTGTGCAAAAACCCCTCAACGGCAGTAGCTGAAACATCTCGACAGTACGCGCCTCAGCAAACTAACTAGGACACAAACCTTCCAGGCGGTTCCAGGCTATTTGGTTCTCAAGATTGTGGCAACAAACTTTGACTAGCTGTGTTTGTCTTATTGGTGGCCTGGACCACCAAGAGTGTGCCCAGGAAGCAGATGCATGCCCAGCAAAACTGCTGTGGAGAGACCTGATGCGCTGTAAACAATGGTTGAATCAAAAAGTAAACACTCCAATGCGGAACAGCAGAGAAGCAGGACCAAAAGTAAAATCCGGGTGTAACAGACCTTTCACGCTTTCAGTCTACTTTGAGGGTACCCAAAAGCTTCTTTTGCAAATGAACAACCGAACCAACAAATAAACGCACATCCACACATAAATCATCACAAATTGCAAATCCACCTGTCCATCACCCGGTCACCACCCCGCACCCCCAAAGCATGCACGATGCTTGCTTTGACTTCAGCAAATACAACATCTTCAAATTTGTCGTGAGGGCCTATTCCAACTGAATCTGGCATTGACAACACAGTTTCATTGAGGCTCAGGCCCCTGTGTTGGAGTGCGCAGTGGATTTCCGTTGTGGCATCAATGGTAAGTGCTGCCGTTGAGTCATATTTATCATTATACGCTGGTGCTTGTGTCACAGCATCCCTCCTAAGATGGGATACCAGAACTCACAAACATACACACAGCATCACATAGCCACAAACACACACACACACAATGCGTAATCAACTCATTCAAAAGCAACTACACTGCTTTTCCTGCACAACACCATACTATAAGGGCTTAATTTCCAACTGCTTGGTTGACTCTTGATCTGGAGGTCTGGAGGCGCAGCCAGGAAGTTTGTGGTGGAAAAGGCAGCTTGTAATGGACATCTTCAGACTACATGAAAGTCTACTTATTGCTTTGCCATGTAAAGCTTGGTGGCAGCAGAATTGCAATGAGACACAACATCAACGCTGATCCAGGATGTCGTGGAATGCCAAGCGTCATTTTGCGATATTTCAAGAGATTTCATGAGATAATGTGCGTTGCCACGTTTCCTTGAAGTCCTATGAAGTCCTATGAAGTGCTTGCATCTAGAATCTACATGAATCTACTTTGTGACGTGCGAACCATCTTTGTGAAATATTTCAGTCTCTGGGCATCTCGGCATAATGGGTATAAGGTGGACCACGCTGGTGGGATGGCTGAAATCAATTGAAATCATTGACTTTCCGAACTTCCCACGCACCAGGCACCTCTGTAAGAGCTTGAAACAACAACTGAGGACAAACAACTCGCTGGTGGGCTTGCTTGAAATTTGAGTTTGCAGTATCTTTTCATCACTTGAAACTGAGTTGAAGGTCTTGAGTGACAGCGCAAAGTTAGGCATACTTGGTCATATTTACATCTCTAAATCTGTCCAGTGAAGGGTTCAAGCATGAAGGCCCATTGGCCCTTTGGCTGGTGATGGTCCAGCTTCAACTGCTTTCGGGCCCTTCGCCCGTCTTTGGGGCATCAAATGTTCGGAGATGCTCTGAGGCCTTTCAATTCGACCTCCAGTTGACGAAGACTCCACCTCGGTATGTTGAATTTTGTGGACGTGCTTTCATTATACCTACAAATGAGCTGTGATAACACCTTTCCAAACACAGCCGAAATGTCAAAGCCATGGCGATCACACACAGTCACACATTCACACATTCACACATTCACACATTCACACATTCACACACGCACACTCTCTCTCTCTCTCTCTCGCAAACTTAGCCGTCAACGCCCTCCTGCTGCAATTTCTGGTGCTGAGGGTGCCCAGTTGCCTGTTCACAAACACACTCTGCAACACATTCAGATTAGTCCTGCCTCAACGGAGAGATTGTGTCAAGATGTGTCAAGATTCATGGAGGTCAACAGCAACCGGCAAGCAAATGCAGCCATTGCAAGCCTCTCTGAATGTTTCCGCCAGTACCTTGAGTGCAGCATTAATCGTTGGAATGCATTGGAGTCTTCTTAATCTTCTTATATGTGTTGGCACAAACAAGTGCAGTCCTAACATCACATAAAAAATGCCGCCAAATGTCTGGCACAACCACCAGCAGGCAAAGACGCAAGGGGCACCTCAAGCATCCAAGTCTTCAAACGAGAGCATAGGAAATGATAAGAATATATTATATAGTTATATAATGTTGTATAAGAATCCAATCAAACACGATCAGAATACCCAAACCAAGCCATTCTATCTTGCAACCAACATAGAGAATTGCATTCCGTACTGCCAGATGCTTTGAGCCCTGTAGTGCCAGGACGTCTTGGCAACCTCGCGTTTTGTTGTGCCCTGGTTGTCCTTCCATGCAGCTTGCCATGGCATTTGAGAGACTTCAAAGCACTTTTAAGCACATTCGCCAACATGGCAATTGATGCAATATGTTTATTAAATATATCGGGCAATAATAGCATTATATCAATTATGATATGATGCAGTTGTATGCTTCGAATCTCCTGCCAGGGGGTGAAGGTTGGAAGGTATGTGTGGCCCTGTTTGAACTTGGGGTGCCTCGGAAGATCGCCCATTAGCAGGGAAGCGCAGCGTCCAGCCAAGAGCAGCAAATATCAAGCGGCACATGGCGTACGTCTCTCAACATCTCTCAACCCCAGTGCCGTACGCCATGTTTGGCTCTCTGCTGTCAGTGACAACTCGGTACAACACCGGCGTCGGAGGCTTCTGAGCGTCCTCATCAGGTGTGAGCAACGATCACAATCGCAATTACAAACCATTTTAGTTTATGCAACAAAATTAGTTTATGTACCAAAAGCCGCATTTCAACCTCAGGATGTCTCACAATGCCTGCCTTCAAATGAGCAAGTTGTTCTTCCATACGAGTCAGTTCGTTCAACTCTCACCTCACAAATGCAAACACATACCATAAGATGGCACTCAAGTTCAGAGATCTCACAACTTCTGAAGCTCAGACGGTACCATCTGCTTGTTTGATTTTGGTTATCTTCACATCCCAGGACCTGAAGCAATACAGCAGGTCACTGTAGTAATAACTGCCAAAGTCATACAGCAATTCCTACAGCCAAAACACAAGGCGTGGGTCTGATCAGGCAGAGAGACATGGCGGAGTTTCTTCTGCTTCCGCCTGCAATGCTGCAACACAAGCAGCGTGAAATGTGGAAGTGTGAAACAAACCAAGTATGGCAGAGTATGGCAGTACGGTACAGTATGGTATGGTTGAGTAGATTTATCACAACCACACTGTGGACTGGACATTACTGCCGCGCCTTGGCTTGCAGAGTCCAGGAAATCTTCAAATGGATCAACTCCACCGAACAAACTTTGGAAGAGGCTGGTGGCCTCACAAATCCAAATCAGCTAGATCACCACATTCCCACTCTGCGGGCTACATCTCAATGATGTTTCATTCCCACCTCGGAGAGTGTGAAATGAGGCGGTGTGAAGCCAGGTGGTGCCCGCGGCATCGGACCAGTTGGACCTGCGAATTACTGCCATCAGCATTTCCCATCAGAACGAGCCGGAACCAATGAGGTGGCACTGCTTTAAAATTCCATCAGCAACTCCCCAACATCAAGATGAAAAATATTGATGATGGCAGTGCAAGTTATTACTTCAGCCCCTGAGCAGTTCTTTTTTTTTGGAACGGTTTTCAGCACCAGCCTGCAGCATAGCTGTAGCTGGATCTCGGGTCGACCTGATAGTAATAGATTGCTAATATCACTGCACCTACTGTACACGGTTCCTTGCAAGCATCACCAAAAAACCTTGATCATCCTTGATCTATCTTGTTGCAATGCCAGAAACCTGAGGAAGCTTGAAAAGCCCTTCTGTAGCCAAAGAGTTTCTTGAAACTATGCGACATAACACGTGCAAATATGTTCATCACCACACAAATTGAAAGTTGAAAGCCAAATCCATCGTGGATATCGTGGACACATCAGCTGTTGAATCAACTGTTGAATCAACTGCTGCACTCTCAGGCCAAAGCCGTGGACGCTTTGGTAGGCCTGGTAGGCTTTGCGAAAGGGTTTCCTGGTGACTCTCCAGGCTTTTTGCCCCACCTCCACAAGGAGATCCAAGGAGCATGTGACTACAATGACTACAATCCGCAAAAAGACTGCCCAAACAAACATAAACAAACAACATCTTACCAGCTTGGTGCAAACTGTTCAAGATGTGGAAGCAAAGCGATGGAGGCACCACTGGAAATCATCCTCCCGAACATGTGGCTGTTGCTGAGGAGCAGCCCGTTCCTTGGCTCAAACATGTGGGTTCTGCATGGTTCTGTTTCTACTTCCTGCTGTCGCTATCTGTCGCTTGCATGCTTGTCACTTCCAACACACTCTCTGTGCTTTGGGGTTTGGCCCTCTTCCTCTGCAAGTTTCAAAAATTTCTGGCAGCTACTGCCTTCCTGCCCAAAATCCTGCATTTCACCTTGAATCTGAGTCACGAAGTCATAGTGCTTGCGTTTGTCGGCGCTGCTGAGTATAGAGTATGCCTCTGCAAGTTCCTTGAACTTTTCCTCCGCCTGGCAGCACAAGAATTCTTGAGGCTCAACCAATGTCACCAACGTGCTCCAAATTCTGCTTTGTAATGTTAGGATGGCACAACATTGCTCTCACATTGCTCTTGTGAGCCCCTTCAAAAGGAACCTGTTTGACAGCATCCTGATGTTGCAAAAGATAGAAAAAAAGTCGCAGAACATGCTGCGTGCTAATAGAAGAATTCTGTTTTCTGCAAGTGAGATCTTAGAGATCTCAAGCTTTTGTTGGATTTTACACCAATACTGCAATTTTCAATCTTTTTGAATCACCCGGGCCTGGGGAGGTAATAGGTATCAAACAGGAGAGGAACTAAGAATGAGGTCGTGATTGGACAAAGGGTACAGCAGGTTTTCAGGCACCTTTCTTTGTAGGTCACACCTAATTATCCAGATCTTTAGCGCCTCCCAAACATTGCCAAACTTAAAGCCTTGTGGCGCCTGCTTGTTCCCAGGATTCTTGTCTGGATGGTACTGCAGGGCAAGCTTTCTGTAGGCCTGTCCAACAAACTTTTTCATGGTGCTCCAAATGAAAGTCAAAGCATCAAGGAGACAAATCGAAATGACAGTAATATAATATACATACTAGTATGTATATTCGTATACAATTTTATACACACACCGTATCTTCATGTGATGAAACATGGACATATGTCGTTCTTCCGCGGGGCTCCGCATCTAAAAGCAATCAGATGTAATCAGTTTCAAGGCTCCTTCAAACTTCATCGTGAAACCACGTTCCAAATCATATGGGGGTCAAATCTTTGTGGCTGTCACTGCTGTCACGGCTATGTAAGTCTGCTTGCACGCATAAGCAATCAAAGCAATAAACCGCTTGGCAGGTGCCGCCTTCTTGATGTCAGCTTCTGGTGCGTTGACTCCAACACCCAGAACCTCTCTAGTCGAAATGCAAGTTGATCCAGGTTCAGCGGTTAAAACTACCACGAAAAAACTGTGCGCTGCCGTCGGCATCTGAACTTCAGAAAAGCCTCCCTGCTCTGCTTGTCATTCCCGGTCCTTGTAGTAGTCGGGGGATGCTTTTGCCATTGGAGGGAATCAGGTACTACGGTTGTGTGAAACTGAGATGTCTGAATTTCGTACGAAACCTGAATGTCTTGTAGAATTAGGGTTTTGGATGTTCTTGAGCCCATGAGAAAAATGATGCGACAGGCATAAAAGTTTCTGCACGGCTCACGGTTCTAGATTCTCAGTAGTGTGTGCAAAAGTGATCCAGGATGACAAGCGCAGGCAAACAATTACGTCTCCATCAATTGCATCAAATCACAATTCTCGACTTGCTTCAGACAACTTTCAGGCTCTTTTTTGCTGCGCTTGCACAAGCGTACCAAGTCCGAAGTTTACTTCACCTCGGTAGGTTGCTTGAGGTGCACTGTTCTGCATGACACATTACAAAGAAAAACCATGTAACCCTTGAACCAGGTCACAGCATTTAAATTTGCGTTGCTTCGGAAGTCACACTGCTTTTGCATAAGCAAAATACCTACACTTCCAAACCCAGACTAATACATAACTCATAACTATAATTTTGCATAATCCATCCAGACCCAATAGATTCCCTGCAGCTAAGTGACTCAACAGAGTTTTGCAAAGGCAACAGTGGCAACGACAACGAGGAGAAGTTGCACACCAAATGCCACGAAGATACCAACCATCCAGTTCTGCCATTTCAGGTTACTCACTTTGTAGCGCAATGAAATTGTTAAATACTGCCTTACAAATGCCCAAAATCAAAAGCAATCAATAGCCATCATTTCAAAGCGAAGCAATCTGAGAAGGAATCGCTCATTGATAAACAAGTCTGCATCCACCGTGTACGCCGCGCTCTCGTATGCACTAATCTCTGTGGAAGGGTCCTGCCACGCAGGACATCTCAAATCAGATCAAATGAGCATCACTGTGAGTACCAGTGGTTTAATATGTAATTCAATGCCTGCATCCAGTAGAAGAAGATCGGGTGATTTGCTCGGATGTTGTAGGCAGCCTGATGCAATGCTGCTGTGCTTTGCTGAAGTTGCGCATGTCCGGTGAACATACCGGCTTGGAGTACTGCCAAAGCTTTGCAAGAAAATTATAGAAAATGCAATCCAAAAATGCAGCCAACAAAAAACACACACCTCTGCTTGTTGCACTGCCAGTCGGAAGTAGGATCGCAAATCATCCCTCATTAGACGAAGACCCGCATGTGCTGTTGGGTTGTTGAATTCACCTTATCCGAAAGCAAATCATGCGAATGTCGAAGGTTCCAAGGGGCGTCCAAGAGCCTGTGTGAAATTCGCTCTCTGTATTCTTTGTGTCAGGAGCCAAGGACTGAACCACAGTGAAAGTCAGCCACGTGCCCAGAGCAGCAGTTGAGACCTTTGCAATGGAAGGAATGTACTGTCTGGGTCTCCCATTTTCAGACCTGGAACACTGCAGTCCAAGTAATCTGGTTCTGAACAAATTGGAAGAGCGCACCGCCGACTGCTCAGATCACTCCTGACCCTCCTCTTCTGAAATTGGCCAAAGGCCATTTCAAATCTAAAACCATCCAGGGCCATCTAAGGCCATTGCCAACAGCCCAGAAGTCATAGTTGTCCTGCTCTCCGATCGAGATCGGAGCAACACAATAAGTGTCCATGTTCCTGGCCGCGCTGAGGCTGGAAAGAACATATTGGTTGAGCATATATTATATACAGTACATATATCTACAGTTATCTGTACGTATATTAACATATCAATACAAACACTATCAATGAAGCCAACAGCAACATTGTGCAGCTGCACATGTGCAGTCAGTCGCCTGAACCCCATGGAATGACTGATGTCGAGCTTTGACTCCGGGACAAAGTGTATACGGCCAGCGTCCATAAGTTGGTTTCCTGCGTTGCTATCAAAAAGTCATGATCTGCAAGGCGCTTACCGCTTATCACATTGGAGAAACGAGAAGTTCAGACAAGTTTGGCTTGCTGACTCCTTTGCTCTCTGCCGGATTCACCATATCGTAGTCGTTCATGTTGTTCACGTCCATGAATGGCACCATATTGGTCCTGCAGCTCTCAATGATTGCCCTGACTCCCTCGTCAAAACACATCGCCTGAAGCCTTTGACATGGCCCCATCTAATTTCAAGGAGTGAATCTTCGGACATGACCAAGTAGACACAACTGCTTAGATTGTATGAACAAACCCGTCTTGCTTGCTTGCATGCTGGACTTGTGACGTTGCCATTTCACAACCTGCCTGTAGTTCATGTTCCCCAGAACGATGGCCAAAGCCAGGTTAGCTCCGCAGCAAAGAAGGAGGAAGAAGTACCAAGTTGATTGTCCATCTTCTCCACTCCTGCAGCGCCGCATCAACTCTTCGCTCAAGTTTGGTGAAATAAGTCAATCGCGTGATGAACGCTGCCTGAGGTTTTGCAGGGCAGAGTACGCTATCCTCAGTAACAAGTCGATACAAACGTGGAAAAAACAAATGTATTCCCACGCTTCTCATCAGTCCTAGCAATGCTGCCCATCGAGAACTACCAAACATCTGAGATCCCTGCACTAGCACAACGGCTCCAGCAGCCGCTTCTCCAACTAAGACGAACTCTGGGTTCTGGTAATGGATGGTAAGACTGCAAAGGCTGTAGACCTGGCCATTGCAGACTTGCCTCACTTCACTGCTGGGGTGTGTCACCGGTCCAAAAGCTGTCCTGAAGCCAATTCGCACAAATTTGCACATGCCAGTGTGAACCGATGCAAAGATCAGCCATGGCACAACCAGGCACCTTAGCAAACTCAGCAACAGCTCGCAGCTGTAGCAGCACAGTCATGATCGTGATTGGAAATCCAGACATGAAACAGGATACAGTAATACCGTATTGCCGTATTACCTGATAAATCTGATAGCCTCCAGGAGGATTCGGCCTACATGTACCCGAGACGCAGAGAACTGCGTATCGTTTTCATCGTCTCATCCTTAAATTTACACCTTTTTACGCCCAATACAGTATCCTTTGACGCTGAAGACATAGAAAGACAACTCCAAGGCACAGTGCCAACGCCGGGAGGTTGATACTTCGCCGCTGAGATCTGCCAAAAGGCGACTTGGTCATGCCTTTGGCAAGAGCTGTGGGAGCTGTCGTCCCACTATGAACAGCGTATTGCATGAAGTAGATCTGTTCAAGGTTCTAATCACTCACGTACAGTGCTCAGCACGAATCTGAAGTCATCGATGACAATGCTAAATGCGTGCTCGCAAGAGCACGAGTAGCAATCAAACATCAATGGAATCAGTGAGACATAGAGGCGATGTTGGCTGTACAATCACAGGCTCAACATATATCAAAACATATCAAAACCATGTAGCAAAGCATTTGAAGCATCTCGATGATATTTGGCTAGGACTCCCAACCGTTCTTGCCCTCAAATCCATAGTTGGGCTGCCTAGGCTTCAAAGGGTCCAAAGCGCATCTGTGGGATAAATATGCCAAAGTGTCTTCATATTAATATGCTTTGCATAAAGGAGTTCCACAGCACAGTAGGATGCAGGCGCTGCGCCGTAACTGTAGCCATCGGATGGGTATCCAGACATGTTGACCTTACAGGTCGGGATTCGCAGAGAGTGAATCAAAGCTCAAAGGGTCCAAAGGCTACAAGTCTTATGCAACTTTGCATGGGTCAAGACCCTCAATCTTGTGCCAACTGTGCTGTCCAAGTATTTAGAGGGATACTGTATTTCTGTCTATAATTGCTCCTTAGCCAGTAAACATAGCCCTACATGTGGCTGTTCGTGGAGCACTGGGCGGCCAGCAATCAATACCGGATCAAACAGTCATCTGCGTGGACAGTGACTTTGAGAAGTCAACAGCAGCGGGGTATCATGGTGCAGTAAAAACATGTAAAAACATATCAACTCTTGAATCTTGAGACTGCAATGCTTGCACTCCGGACTCCTGTGTGTTTTTCCTGTCCCTCAAGTCGCGCAGGGATCTCAGCTGGGTGTTGAAGGTGAAACGCAGCCTTGGGGTGCTTGAGGGTGCCTGATGGTGCTTGAGGCGCGTGCATGTGCCCGATCTGGAGGATGGGATTCATGAGCATGTGCACTGTGGAGCCCAGTGTTCCAGCATAGTCGATAAAATTGCGTGTCGCACCTCCTGTGACTCCTGTGCTTGGTATGTCGCGCCTTTTGCCTGGACTTGTATTTTGCAACTGATTGTTGGATGCAAGGCTGGAAGGCTGAGTCTTTGAGGCCATCTAAGAAGCCGTTCTGCAACTTGGAATCCCTCGGAAGGCCTGAAGAACTATGAAGCCCTTGACTGGCCATTCAAAAGGCTCGCCAGGCATTGCAAATGTGAGGCAGACTGCTTCACTGATGTGGCAAGGACGGGATCCTGAAACTTCAAAGAACTATCTACCCATGAGTGGATTGCATCAGCCATCGAAACCAGATTCAGTCCTTTCAAAGAAGAGGTCGAGCTGGTAGATGCCAGGAAGCTTGCCACAGGATGTGATATTCGGTGCATGTCCTCCACCTGCTGCAGCAAGGTATGCAAATGATCAAGTGCAGCCTGTACAGCTCCCTCCAGTGGATCTTGCCACACACTTGACACGCTCTCTGGAGGGCCTGACCGACTCAAGGGGACTGATTTAACAGTAGCGCTGGGGCTGTGTGTACTCGTGGGAACGTTGCCCATCGGCGTCTGCCCAAATTCTCCGCTCGTATCACCTGCCTCACTGGCACCAATGCTCTTAGTGTAGAAGCCTCCATGTCCTCCATTTGGGAGGTGAGGTCCCACATGTCCTACATCTCTCTGTATGTAGCCAGGATATCCATGGCCCCCAGAAAGGCGTGACCGAATCTGAGGAGTTTGATCTGGCTCCAGATCAGAGCATGGCGTTCGTTGCCCACTTGAATCATTGCACTGCTTGCCGACGCGAAAATTAGATCCCTTGGCTGGAGATCTGTCTGCGACCCGCTGTGACCTGTCATTCCTATTTGTCGTTTGCCTTTGCAAACTCCGTTTCAACTCTTGGCATTGGAGCTTCAGTTGCGATTCGCGTTTCAGTGCCATGTCCGCACGGGCTCCAGCGGAGTCGGCCTGCTTTTGCAACTGAGCTATTTCACCAGCCACGAGTTCAACACGTTTTACCGCCACTTCATAAACTAGCTCAATTCTAGATACTTTGTCTGAGAGTTGAGCAAACTCGGATTCCATGGCGCAGAGCAGAAGTCCTGTTTTTCCAACAACCTCTGCCATTCGAATCGAAGCACCCAGTAAGTTGGATGCCAATTTGGGTGTTGCACCTGACATCTCAACAATCTCTGCACAGTGTTCGATAAAGGTATGGCAGCAATCTGTCAGCAACTTCTCCTTTGGCCTGTCTTTCGGTCCCCCTTCGCCTTCCCCTCCTGTCTTCCACTGTTGAAGTCTTTCAGAGACTTGCATAAGAGATGCTTTCCCACAGCGTGTGACTTGCGCCAAATCCCTTGCATTGTCGATTGCATCTACTGCCTGCATCCATTCAGTGTAGCTCAAGCTTTGTGAAACTGGTGACATCAATTGCTCGCAAAGATCCTGCATGGCTCGCCCCGCCTTCATGAGCGACATCTGTTCGAGACTGGAGCCGATTTCTTGTGTTTGACAACCCAAACATACCCAGAAGATCTGACGCAAACTGTATCAAACACCATTCACCGGACTGGTCAACTGGTGTCAACTTGTAAATTCTCGTTACAAAAGGATCGTCAGTTTGAAATGTTTCAATCTCAATTCTTCCTTTGGGAGGATCAGATCGATCATGGTACACCAAAATCTATCATGTCGGGCGACTATTCCACGATATTCCAAGCATGCAAGAGAGTACACCAAACCACACCGCACAAAAACATACAAAAACCTCATGGAGATCTCAACATATCTCAACACCAGCCAGTCAGCAAGCAGGGCTGCAAAACTTGAAAAACACCTCCTTTGGCCATCTACGATGCGCGCGCGGTTTACATCTCAGGAAGGGTGTGAGGATGTGCAATCGCTCATTGACCCAATTCTCCAAGCAGCAATTTACACGCCTGGAGAACTAGCTGCTTTTTGCAACACATCGATGTCGATTTCTTGTGGACGTCTTATTTTTTGGTCTTGGAAACAACACTTTGAATGCTGTGACTTTGGTGTCTCTAGATTCTGAAATAGAAACTGATCTTGGACTTGTAGCAGCGGTGAAACCTTGAATTCCACTTTGCACAAACTGCTGTTGACTCAAAACAAATTTATTGCGTGATCTGTCCGCTAAACAACAGAACTTCCTGATAAATTGATAAGAGTGGTCATGCCAATGGTGTGACTGTAAACGAAATGTCAGCAATCATTAACACTAGCTAACTGTGAACTAGACAAATCATGACAAATCTATGTTGATGCAAATCTATGTCCTGCGTCTCTGTGGAGAACTGAAGGGGGATAAGTACGAACATTTGGCCCGAAATATATTGTTTGTTTGATTGATTAATTGATGTGCATGTATATGATATTGGATGATCATAACATTGCGCGTATCTATGGATATCATTGGATATCTATGTGTACCTATAAATAACAAATTGGTAGGTACTCCAAATCCGGCAGCAACATTCACTCTTGCAACAAACATGAAGCATGCCTTTGGCACAACTCATGGAAGAAACCCCTGTATGATTCAAATGTTGCTGCATCTTAATCTTGTATGACATTTTGCATATCAGAGCTTTTGGTTACTTCCAGCTCAATGGTGCCAAGTGGTGCTCTGCCTTAGCACAAAAGATGCAATGTTCAGGCGTCGGCCTCCGGCTTGGCGGTTTGGTCACCAACCTAGGTCACCAGGCTGCTCCGGTTGCGTCGCCTTCTGCAGTCGATTCATGTTTGCAGGATTTTGCAGGCCACAAAAAACGAGAAAAACGAGAAAAACGAGAAAAGAGGAAAACTACGCATCTTGGGCATGCACCATACCTCCGTCATCAGTGAGGAAACTCCATATGTTTGGAAGGCCATGCTTTCGCAGCGCATAGTCCCTGTAGCACAGACTCAATGACCGTATCTCAGGAAAATCTTCTGGTGCTTGTGCTGTAACATGCTGTAACAATGCAAAAGCTGCTTGAACACAAGCAAAGCGGGCTCGGCGGACCCTGTGATCTCCCCCTTCATCTCTCCAACTAAATTCTGCGACTTCCCGAGTGAGTAGTAGTGGAAACAGTGCACCTGCAATTGATTCTGCTTAACACAAGTAGTCGGAGAAAAGGACAAATCCAATCTAGCAAAGCAAGCAATCCTATCACTATTGCAATTGCAAGCAAATGCATTGAAACAAAGCAGTCATTTTCTTTTGTTTTGAAACCTAACCTCAAACTCGACGCCAAAAATGTTATGGTAGGGAATCTCGTCAGATGCCAGAAAGGAACCTCCACAAACAATGCAGCGGGAAGAATCCGTCATGCGTTTGTCTGAATCGTTTCAAACATGAACGTAAGCCGTTTGATTGAAGTGTGTCTACGTGAATCAACCTGTTCCTTCCCTTTGCCTCCTTATTGTCTTGGTCACCATCACCACTATCACATTCAACTATCGAAAACAAATGACTACAGTTGGTCATCTTAAACGGCTAACATTCAGAGCTCTCTTTGCTTGTAATAGACTTGGAGTAGCTTGGAGTGAGACTTGGATTCCATATGCTTCCATTTTCAACATGACAATTTCACGGGAGCAGTAACGACTCTTTAGTTTTAGGATGCAGGTAGGTGTATTTTTTGCATCTGTGATGTTTGTGCAATTAGTTCTGTGCACACTCACATCGCTATCGGATGCTATCAGCCTGTTTGCACGTGCCGCATGACCAAAGGCGCTCCTGCTTGTACCTGGCAGTGATGCCATGGACATGGCAGCGATGGGAAGCCAGGCTCTGGGCAGGGCACAGGTTCCCCATCCATCTCAAAGCGGGCGGTGGTGTCTGGGTAAAGTGCCTGGAGACAAGAAACATAGCCTGGGTATGCCTGGGTTGCGGGGGAGACACTGTCAGTGGAGATCTATAGCATTCACATAGCATTCACGGCCTGCCAAAGAGTTTCCCCGCTGGGAACTGTCAAAGCAGTCACCTCCTGATGCCTGCAGGATCCGAAGGGGAAGGGGTGTTGAAAGATGTTGAGAATTTGAATGAATTTGAATCATATCTTGTGAGGATCTGGAACCAAATCTGGTGCACCCTCAGAGCAAGAGCGCGCCTCGAGAATTTGGCAGCAGCCAATCCTGTGACCATCTCACTGTGCAAATAGGCATCGGTCGAGATCCTGGAGGTCCAAATAGTAGTTCCAACGACTTGGGGTAACGCTTCCAAAGTCCCCTCCAGGGACGCATCTTTGGGAATATGTGCATGTGTCGGTGGTGAATTCGCTGGCAGCTTAGCTTCAGACTCCGAAAAGGGGCAAAGCTTGATTCGCAGGTTCTGACCATAGTGCAGCACATCGTCGTCGAAGCCTAGTGCAAGGATAGGTCGGATAGGCAAGGTTTGTAAGGCAACGGGTTTGATAATGATCTGCCGAAATGGGTCTGAGCAAACGACCATCACCAGGATCGGCACGCTCAATAAGGAAGACATTCCGCAAGCAGGGGCTCCCAATGGGACTAGTTGTAATCATGTATGCCTCGGAGCAGGGGAGGAAACCACCAAAAGCCGAGAACAGGATCACAATCCATGCTGTGGATGCAAGATCCTCACAACTAAGGCTTTGGCAGTGTGTGACTTGGTCACTACATCGAAGGGGTTCACACTCCTCGGGCCGACTCAGTTGCCGGATGATCCGACCACTTGCGTGTGCAGTTCGTGCAGTCTGTGCAGTCTCTGTACTGTCAGTTGAGCTTCTTGGCAAAGTCGCTGATCAAGGTGAACTGCTGTAAAACTACTCATTAAATTAGTGTGCCGTCATTCAGAGTTTGCAGGGTGTCCTGTCGCGTGCCAAATTACAAACTAATTACACTCTCACTTGCAATGTTGACCGCTGTGATAATGAATTGACAGGCTCCAGCATGGTTCAAATATACGAGCTACACGCACAAAAAGAAATGTGCCTGCATGTATTGGATTCTTTTGCCGAAAAACAGTGGACGAATGGAAACCATACCAAAACAGCGATGGGGGACACTTCTCAAACCAGAATCTAGCATTAATATGTTGTACATCGCGTACCAATATAAATATGATATATATATATATGAATATAATATAATATAATATATATATATATACATATTATGTGTGTATATATATATATATTATATTGTATTTACATACATACTGTGGATGGAAGAAGTCCTGCACCACTTGGTAGATGGTTTATCCCATTACAAACCATTATAATCCCATTAATATTACAATGTTTCATAGTTGCCCAATAGTTCCCAACTGGTGCAGGATTTCTTCCATCCACAGTATGTTTGTATATGTATGTGTGTTGATTTCTACGCAGAAATCCACTGTCCCACACCTTCCTTTGTCTATGTTTGCTGATTGTGGTGCCTTTTGCATTTAGCACTTGCAAGTCGTGCGGGCATCTTGCCTAAACATAAACGATGAGTAGAATCCTCAGGGGTCTGAGTTTATCAAATGTTGCACAACCCAGCCTGCAAATGCTGAGGGTTCGGCAATGCACCCTTGGATTGGTGGTTCACCAGCATAGCTTTCATGCCGAAGTGAAGCAGACCATCAGATGATGAGGAGAGCTGGCACAGTCATCCAATAGATTCATAGAACAGTGAAATTCATGAGAGTTCAACAAACCCAAGAAACTGAAGATTGAGGCGGTTCTTTTCTGACCGTTAAAATTCGCTGCACTGCCGAGGGAATCATCACTGACAACAAGCCAGCGAGACCTCATCCTGCTTTAAGCAAGACTCCAGTTGCTGCTGCCTTGAGAACAACTATCTCTGAAGCACAAAACCCCAGGAAAGGAGTTGTCAGTGCAAGCATAAATGCCTGATACCATCCTTTCCCTTTAGCTCTGCCCAGCAAACATGGACTGCTAGGAAGACTAGTTTCTTTAATTCATGTATCTGGAAGTGTCCTGCTGTCCTTCTTGCATTGTGGTGCCGACATGTTTGAAATGCGTTGCCGACACTTAGCAATCTCAGTTCTCTCCAAGCTGCTTCGCAGTGACAATCAAACTACCTGTCTCCTGCATCAGAGGCTAGAAAGGTTCACACGAACCAACACACATTAAACCTCGACGTTCAAGGCGACAGAAGCAGTGCAAAACAGTCTTTGGACAACAGAGCCTGTCCTTTTTCTTCAGGTAGTCTTTAAGCTTTATCTCTTCAAGTTCCAGGTCCTGTCGGGATCAAGCAAACCTGGGAAGCAAGATCTACTCCTTGAGCCGTTGATGTGGTGTTTTGCCGGAGCAAAAGGATGCAAAAAGCAGAGGCCAAAAGGCAGCCAAAGGCCAGTGCCTCGCTCCAGTTTCCAATCCGAGTCTTGTGATTGAACTTTGGTCCGCCCGTGAGCTGCTGCGGAGTGAACTGCATCCTGGAGAGGATTTGGAAGCGTAAGAGGGATATATATATATATATAAAAACTTACATATATTGAGGCTCCATATCTTGCTTTTTGAATATGTTTGCTCTTTTTGCTGGAAATGTCATCCGCATCAATTCTAGTGCTTTGATTCAATTGACAAAATAACACTGAACTGATCATTAGTGCACTGTTTGTGAATAACTGTAGTATAATATACATAATATATATATATAAACACATATAATATAACATATATATATATACACACCTTTCTCTCTCCCCCTCTCTCTCTCTCTCTCTCTCGCTCCCTTGGCTAGGGCGCAGACTTCTTCCACGCCAAGGCAAAGATACAACTACAATGTGCCTTGAGCCTATCTGCGGTCCAGGAAACAGTTGCCCAAATCAATGAAAGGATGGAAGCTCCAGAGTTTATGCGCCAAGAACAATCACAACCTGCACGCAAAGAAACATCCACTCAAAATCTACTATTATACTCGCTGAAGCATGAGGTCTACTCATTGACCCTCCACCGGTTCGAGTCTGTGACATGCACATCTGCTTGGCATGCAGTTACGCTCCTTTCATCCTTGTGAATTCCCGTCTAGTCTCAAGAGTCTTTGGCGCTGCGTATTGTCGAAATCTTTGACGCAGCGATGGCTACATCCAAGCTGGGTTCAGGTGGGATATGCTGCTTGGATCACCTGAGCAAAGTTCAAAGGCTCTCAGCTTGACTTGTAGACTTTGCTGAGTTTTCATTCACAACTTATTGGACTACAAGTTTGCAAGACCTTGAGAGCGGGGACCGGCACTTTCCAAATCAGAAGTGCATTTGTGGAGGCAAACTAGCTGCGAAATCGAAAGTTATCAAAATGCACTCCTGCACAAGGAAAGCAAAGGGCAGCCAACCTTGCCAGCAAGCGTTGGCTGAGCAGCTCTGCCTGATTCTGCGAGTGGAGTTGTGTTGCGATTTGACATCGATTGAAACAATCTGGACAAATTATATATAACCAATTACAATTCACCAGGCTGAAATATTCTAGGATAGTTGCCCTACGAACAATCATTCAGGTGAGTAGCGCGGTCGTGAGTTCTAAGCGCTGATGTCAAGTCCCCGGCCGCTTTTTTCACAGCAGGCCTGCACAGCAAGGTAATGGAACAAACATTTGGAAAGCGCCAAGTCTGCAGTGCTGGCCAATGCGAGGGTACTCTCGTGATTTAGTCTGTACAAATCTTGAGATTGTATGGATTCAAACACTAGGACATATGTCTTGTTTCTACGCAGATTTCTCCCGTTCCATAATTACTGTGGATCCGTGAAAAATCCAAAAGTGTCATCCCCGCATTTCTGCCCAAACGTCCAAAGTCTCAGCTCTCCTTGCAGATTTTTTGAGAGCTTCCGCAGCACTCTTGGAATCTGCGTTTTTGGGTTTGGGCCTTCCAAAGGGACCCAGGGTGATGTCAACAGAGCCAAACTTTTGCTGCCAATGATGATTCTATGATCCACAATTTCTTTGATCACTGCCAATGATGTATTTCATCTCTGGTTCATATTCACAGCTGATCTATTGCTGATCTCAGGTACCTGATGTCAAAACCATCCAGGTCACTGGAGTCCAAGTCCTCTCAAAGCATGTTGGAATTCTGCAGTTTGAAGAACTTACACAATCCAGTAGTAACTTCCTGTGACGCGGAAGGGAAACCTCTGTTTCGATATATGCCACTTACCATCTGTTCAATTTCATTTCTCGTCATGATACCATGTGTCACAAAGATCGGTGATTTGTCCAAATCATCTGGAAGCGAACAAAGTCTGCTTTTTTTTTTGCTGACAAACCCAGGGATCGTTGAACATGTTTGCATATCTGGAATTGTTGGCACTTTGAAAACTAGTCACTTGGATCATCATCACAAAAAGGATTGAAGTTAACGTATATTTCAAACCGCCAAACAAATATATACAGTATATACGCAGGTATATATACAATATGTACATGGTGTGTATCCAGTAATATACATCTAACTAACATTCTACACCTGTGTGTAGCATATACATTGCTTCATCACTACCTATATGCTCCTTGCACGCTACATATACTACCTACACATGTTTCGTAGCGTACTGGGTACCTGTATAGGACTCATTGCGCAGGGTGCCCACATACTATATACGTGTATACTTCCTGTAAACTCCCCAAATGCTCTCTATATACTTCCTATGAATTGGACATCAATCACTTACAGCTGCACAAACACTGCCCATGTAGGACTGTTGTTGTTGTTGGGAACCCCCCTACCAGGACACAGGGGGGGAGGGAACCATCTGGCTGCGGGGGAGGGCGGGTGTGGTGATCCCTGCTCATATATATATATATATGCATGGACAGTTTCTCATCAAGCCTGGAAAACTTCAGGCCGAATCTCCTGGATGTCTAGCTCACCAGAGACCTCCTTGCCATCAAACGAGCCTTTCCAAGTCAGCTTCACCTGCAGCAGGTACTTCAGCCCTCCCTTGATGTGAAGATCTTATGGTTATGCATACTTCACATGGGTATGTAGATCAAAAATGAATGCACACAATAGCCAATGATACATGTTTTGTGTAGTGTGTATAGTATATGTATGATGTGATATATAGATTAGATATACGTAAACACATCTTGTATCACACATTTGCACATGTGTGTAACTATATAATATATATATATATATATACACACGTATTATGATGCGATATCATGTGAAATGTAGATATGTAATAGTAATAGGTATTTGTACAATATAAAATATAATGCATTCTGCATGCCTGGAGGGAACATTCATGTACAAAGAAACCAGCACCCTGCAAAAGCACCACCGGCCTACATGAATATGAGAGGCTAATCGTTGCAAGCTCCATGTCCCGCCTTGAATTCGTACCCAAGTCGTGACCTTCCCAGCAAACTGAATGTGCTATAGCAAGGAAGATTGCATGATCAGAATCATCCATGATAGGTCTGTCGGAATGATCATGTTTGCGATACAAAGGCCTTCAAAGGGTCTCCAAATATCTCCGAGCGCAAGGAAATTGCATGGCATTCCCAGTATGGTGTGCAAGTGACTTCTAGAGGCTGCCTGCCACGGATGTGGTACGCTTGTGAGTCTCCAGTGACTGTGGCTGTGACACCCCGCACCTAGCAACAGGTCATAGACTGATAGACACCAACATACCAAAGGTGCGCAGCAATGGGCAAAGACTGTCAGCATATGTCATCGGTTTCTACTGACTTGTATGCAATACCCACTCAGCTTGCAAGAATGACCAGAGTTGCTACGTCTTTCTCAGACCATTTGAGCTGCACACTTTGTTTCCATCCGCATCGATCAAGGAAAAGCTCTCATCCGTCAGGATCTGAAATCCATTTGGATTTATGAATGCAAGTATGACAAATCAACAACGCAGTGCCGCAGTGTGATCTTAGAGGATCCTCTTCTATCTCGATATGATAAGAAATGCACCATCTTTCAGAAGCGCCAAACTCTGAAGCGGCCTTCTCAAGCTCAGCTCTAGCTGTGACACTCATATCCTACCACCAGAGCTCTGATCCGATCACAACGTTGTGACATGTGGTGACCATGTTCAGTGGAACGCTCGTTTGGCCATGCTATGCCATGCTGGTGATGCCAAGTGGTGCTGCAGCATTGGCACCTTCTCCTCCCAAGTTCCAGCTGAGTTCCAACTGGCACGTGGCTCAACTGGAAAGCTTCTGCCGGTGTGAGGCATGTGGGGTCTAGCGAATTCTTCCATGTGGCTGGCCGAAATTAAAATTGAGCTCTCTGATGCTTAAGATGCAGTACCACTTGACAATATGGAAGGGTCGGAAAGATCTATGAAACGCATTCACATCAGCACAGTAGATTCAGAACTGGACTGCCACGCTTGCCGCTTGTTCAAGCTGCTTTCATTGTCCTTGCCTGGAACCGACAGAGTCCTTTGGAGCATCCTGCAGCTTCAAGACAGTACATGTTAGCTTCGTTTCTGGGGTCCAGCGGACTCCAAAAACAAAGGAGACAAAAGAATGCCAGCACATGGGATTGTCTCAAAATATGGAACCCTAAAACCCAATCTTTTTGTTTTTGCATTTTCCCAATAAAGACTGGCCGCAACATTGGAGTCGAGAGCATCTCCACTTTGAGACAAACCCACATGTTCCCTCCTGTCACCTATCAAAACACCAAGCAAGCATCCTGAGAATTAGTTTGAGATGATGTGTAATCTTTGGATCCTGCTAGAGACTCTGCCGCTCCATGGTGCTTCAGCAGTTACAGTAACTGCCAGTGTGGCAAATGGCTCTGATTTAATGTTCAAAAACACCTCAAACAAACATGCAAATCCAATGGTAGACATACAAAGGAGACGGGAGCTGCACACCACCTTGGCGTCTGTCAACATGTGCTTGGGTCTTCAGGTTCTCTGACGGTCTTGCATTCAAGCAAACAATTTCTCGTTGCCCTCCAAGCTTCCTCTTGCTCAAGAGATCCCAAGAGAAATGAAGTCTGATTAATTCTGAGTATCATTTTACTTCTTCAGATTTCAGGCTGCTCAGCCAATTTAAGTGATGATCCTGATGGATCCGTGTACATCTCTCTCGCTCTCACCCTTTGGATCCTTTTGGTCTCTACATCCCAGCTCTGAAAAAAAATCCAGCGGCCTCTTCCTGAGCAAATGGAGCGGATAGATTGGCAAATGGATTGGTTGAAACGCACAGAAATCTCGGTCCTGAGCTAGAGCTGCACCTCCCTCATCCAGTTTCTGTGGTCGGTTGTCGGGCAGAAGATGAGCATCATCAATGTCACGTTTCCAGTACCTCACGCATTTACAAAAAATCAGAATAACAGCTCACTGTTGAACTCGTTCTACAAGCTGAACACACAGTACACGGAACGTCGTCCAGCTCATCTTGGGCTCCAGCGTGTAACCCCCCTTCTTCTCAGCCTCTTCCTCGAGTCAAAATCCGAAAAGTTCCGAGTCTACAAGCTCTTCACAATTCGCAACAAAAATTCGAAACCTTTCACAATTCACCGAGCCCTGACCTTGTCTGCCATAGCGCCTGTAGCAAAGAGACACGGTGGTGAAGCTGGTAGTCCCCACAAGCGCTGGACAACATGAACAGGGTTGATTTCATGACCAGAGGCTAGCTTAAAGATGCCGAAAGCGCTTAGCGTGGGGCCAAAGTAGGAAATAGAAGAGACTTGAGACTTGAGACATGGCTTAAGCCATTTCTGGAATCTGGATGCCTCAGGGCGAAATGTCAGCGATCAAGGCTGATCAAGGCTGATCAAGCTCAGCAAAATTGAATGGGTATTATTGTGAGTGTCAGCAGTGTGAGTTGCATTTGTGTTACAAGTGCATGGGAATCTTGAATGTCTTGGCAGTGCGTCATGAACCCTTCTGGTTGGAGCTCTACACATGCATGCAGTTTACGGGGCTGTTTAATTTTTGACATTTGCATACATTTGCTTAAATGCTAACTATTGAATTTTTGGGTCTCCATAGATCCCACCTGAAAGCAAAAACAGCTTTGGTATCAAAAACGCATGCAACATCTGGGCAAATCTGCGCAAGACACATGCTCCCCGCAACAAAGGAATATCTGTTTCGCTTCCAAACACCTGGTACGAAAGGAATTGTTCCAACTTTGGGTCTGAGTATCAATCCATGTTTGGACCCTCTGCAGCCTACTGACTTATTTTTTCTACTCATTACAGAAACGGTGCAAAACATTGCACAATCGAGCGTTGAGATTCATTGGCTCAAATTGATGCCGTCTGTGGCAATGGTGATCAGCAATCATTCAATCAATCTGCTTTCAAACCTCAAGCAAGGAATAGTAGATGTGTGCATTCTATAAATCAGCATGTCTTGAAAGGACTTGACTCACTCAAGGTCAGATGTACATGATCGGTATATCACACAGGTATGTACATGATCGGCTCAGCGCAATTGCAAAGATGAATCAGCAGCATTGGCCGATCACTTTCCTTGCATTCCCCAAGACCTCACGGAGCAAAAGTGCAATGACTGTGCAACTGCGGTGCTGTCCTTTCAGTCGTATCATGTCGTATCAATGACTGCATCAACCTATTGCAGTTATGCGGATTGGCATTTGAGGAGAAAGCGCAGTTGGTTGAACTGGCACCTCATCGTAGATTTGAATATCAAATGCAAGACAAGATGATGTTGCAATTGCATGCAATTGCAATCTTGCAAAAACGCCGGGTCGCACCATCGGCTGGAACTGGCGAACAGCTGGTGCCGGTGGCGTCAAGCTTGTCACAACCTCAAGTAGCCAACTGTACCCAAGATGTGTGGAGACTGAACCAACATGGACAACTGTACTGTTTCTTCACTGTTTTGCTCTCAAAACAGTCATACAACGTCAATGCGATCATGCCATGCAATGCCTACAGTACCTACAACCAGTGTAAGAACCAATCAAGCCCCTTCTGATCTGGACGACGAAATAGTTCCACTGAGTGCCTCTGCTGGTTCTTGATAAACAGGCTGCAGTGGCTGCACTGTGGGCGTCCACGTTGTTGCTGGCATCGCTGGCTGGGCCTTACTTTGAAGTGGCTGAAAATTCAAGCAAAAGTGGATTCTGATTGGATCCTTCAAGTGACAACATCAAGGAAAAGAACGGACATACAACCCACGTGGATCCTAGTCCCTGCACCTTTCCACCTTACCTACCAAATGTTTGGCTGCCTCCCTTGAGAGCCATTGCCCACGCGAGCATGCGTGAGTGCCAATGTACAATGTGAATTCTTATTGGATCTTATTGGCGTCACACGGTATAACTGCACACATTCAGAGAAGCGAAGCTCAATTTGCAAAGCCCAAGATCACACGATATCACAAGTTCAAGTCCATCCCTGGCACTGAGGAATGAGGCTGAAGTGGAAATTGCTGGATATCGCCGAAAACCTGCAGGATCAGAGACCTGACATGGGGCAGCCAGGAACCCCTGGTATGAGACAACCTTTTCCATACACCAGACTTGGTGGCATGTGTCACAATGTCTCAGCAGAGTGCTGTGATCTCTGGGGCGTATCCGCTGGCTTCTCCAATGACCTGAAAGATGGGAGAGTCCTTTGTGATCATCACTGGAATCCACACTGGAATCCTGGCTGCCCCCAACATATTCTGCCAATGAAGGGGTCATTCACCATCAACGGAATGAAGCAGGCTATTGAACCCTGACTATTGGGGGTACTACCTTTGGGGGAGCAGTTGGGACCCTGACAATGACTTTACAAACCGTAACTAAATGTCCAAAGTGAATACAAGCCAGAAAACCTTATCGATAGCAGGACTGCTTCCCACCATAGGCCGTTTTCATGCATATCGGCATATCAAACGAAGCAATGGCAATGACTCGATTCACAGTTTCTTTCTGTCAGTCAGGGCCTGCGTGGAGAGGTCATGCGTATGGGTGTCAATTGCATCCCACAATCGCCGGTACTCCTTGCTTCTTTCCTCTATCTCCTGTCCAATCTGTCCATGATTGTCCATGCACATTTTGCTTGCCACCCTAAGGCTTTGATCGTGTCAGGTTGCGACAGCCAGCACTGGTCCTTCCGCAACAGACTGTCAAATATTCCCAGCGTCTTCTGCACAGAGTCCATCTTAGTGCGATTAGAAATGAGCAAAAACGAAAGCCTCTTGGATTACCATGTAAACTCATTAATGCCCTTTTTTGCTTAAAATGCATGAAATTCACTGAAATCCCAAGAGTGCAGCTCGCTCTTCAAATGATGAGTGATGTTTGCTTCGCTCTGCTTTTTCCTGCGCCAGAAGCTCCTGCAGCTCAGGTTGGGTTAAAAAAATGTGCTAATGCTATCTTGGAAAAACAACTGCAGTATTTGTTGGAATTTCCTACCCCAAATGTGAAGAAAGTTTGCTCCTGCCTCTGAACTATCAGTCCAATTCTGCAATATTCTGCCGTTGTTGGTGTCCTCAATAGCTCCGCGCGCTGCCTTCTCCTTGTGAACGATGTCATGCAGCATGTTGTGGTGCCTTTGTTCCGGGCTGGCATTGGAGCGAATCCTAGCAAATTCATATAAATTCATGCAAATTCTAAATAAATCAAAGCTGTCAAGTTATGCAACGAAATGTCACACTAAGCTCAGGGCTGCTCGCGAGCACTACGTTCTTTTTGGATTACTTCATGTACATCTCGATGGCGATTCTGGGACGAAATGAGGGGGTTGAACACTGGGAAATCAGCCGAAATAGTCAGGAGATGTCAGAAGCCGTTTGTGCAGAAAAAACTGCCTCATTAGCTGCGCGCTCTCGCCCAAGCAAATCTTGGTGATGTTCATGAAGCTTATCCTTGGCAATGGCTCTGGAAAAACNTTTGTGCAGAAAAAACTGCCTCATTAGCTGCGCGCTCTCGCCCAAGCAAATCTTGGTGATGTTCATGAAGCTTATCCTTGGCAATGGCTCTGGAAAAACGTTGACCATTGGTCGATCATTTTTGACGCGTTCCTAATGTTCGTCGCTGTTGCATCTGGAAGTGGTCGTATACTTCCAAGCAGGCACTGAGAGCCGCACTCTGGCCTCTTTTTCCCTGCTTAGCAAGNGTCGCTGTTGCATCTGGAAGTGGTCGTATACTTCCAAGCAGGCACTGAGAGCCGCACTCTGGCCTCTTTTTCCCTGCTTAGCAAGTCTTGGACATGAGCAAGATGCTTCTCTCGAACTGCCTGCGCACCGTTGCGATGGGAGTCAATGTTCAATAATCAATATTTCAATGGAATCTCTATCCCAAACCATTTTGCACCACATCTGTCACAGTCATCTTTCTCTGAGCCTTCTCGTTGCTGAGACTTTCCTTCACCTTTGTCGGTTCAGCAAATCTGAAAACATAAAGAAGCAATCACTCCATCAGCTTGCAGGCAGGTAGGCAACCTGGTAAACATGTGCAGGTGGGGCTAGGTAAACACAAAACCATTTGAAAAAACTGGTAGTTTTGCTTCACTGCCGTACGGGTAATATAAAGGTAAACTATTATTTATGCTAAACGGTGCTCAGAAGACATGACAGGCTTGTGTGTATGAGTGCGTGTGTCCGTGTCTGCTCTCAAATTGGCTTCATTTTGTGTCCGTTGGAGGGTTCGTGATTGTTCAAAACGGACAATCGCGGGCAAGGTACCAAGTTCTCGTGCACTTCTCTCCCTTTTCGCTCAGTCCCTAAGTGGGATTGAATATTTTGCTCGTGCACTTTTCGCAGGCGACCTTGGCACCCAGGAAGAGCTTTTTGGCAAAGCATGCCCACGCTGTGAACCATCTCCAATGCATATATAGTCAGTTATCCAACTAGTTTAAATCAAACTGTTTCAGGGATTTTTAGGGTATATTAAGCACGTTCCTTCCTGTTGTTTGTGCCCGGTTGATGTGCCCTTGCACAGGGAATTTGCTGAAAATACCATGCGCCAACATTTCTTCTACAGAAGGCAGTGCACTCAGCATGGACTAGCTAATGTAAAGTAAACACACACACACACACACCGCAGGGAAAAAACATGAACCATTTCCAATACCAACGGTTGGTTGATAGAATTCTTCACGACTCCGATCGACTCCCATCCAAAACTGTCCAAGTACAAGTTCCATTCACTCTGCCTCGTTTAATTATTTGGTTTGTATGAAAATGTGGTATTCCATATCCATTGGCTGGTCATACTATTATTACAATATCATATTCATATTTCATCATATTTCCCATTATATCCCATTATAATTATAAGTGAGGCTATTTATTGAAAGGCCATTCTTGGGGGATCTAGCCCCACTTGCAAACAGACCCATGGGGCCTGAACCTGAGATCCCAGGCGCTCTTGTCCAATCTGCTCTTGGATTGCATCGTGCTGCTGAGATCGAGCTGCCGCCTCTCATCACAGATCGATGCGCTCAGGAGCTGGTGGCCCGAAGACCATTGTGGGTGGGAATATATGAAGGACATGTCAATGTAGGAGAGGAAAGAAAGGTACATTGATTTGATAGGAATTCAAAGTTCTGGTTCTCCATTTTCACAAATCGAGAATGTCTTCCACAGAAGCTAGGATTACTGGTGTGAGAAAAGGTCCAGTAAGAGCCTCTTTCTATTTAAGATCCTCGCAAATCCGAATCCATTTTGCTTTAAGATGCTTCAAGTATAAAATCAGAGCGATCATTCCTGCATGTTTATATGAATTCAAGTATAACATTGTCCTACCCCTGACACAACTTGATGGCACCTCGGTACGCATGTGATCACGAAGCTGGGATAAACTCTCCTGATGCCTCAAGCAACATGCCAAAAGATAGTCGCTGGACGCTTCGGCATAGCAAGTACAGGTAGGAATCCTTTGGTTTAGATTGCCCACTAATACAAAATAGTTGTGATACACGTAATGCAGGCATCAACTCGTCTTTGTACACGCTCCCAGTTTCTTCCTCAAATGTTCTCAAATTTGACCTCTTCAAGCTACATATATACTACATTTTTCAACAGAACACTTCTGAGCATAAAACTCTGCTGCCACACGCTCCAGTTTCTGCAATCGCTCCTTCTCCGCAATACGTGCTGGCCAAGAGTGTCCCTCACAAATTAAAATATATAATTATACTAGTGGTAATATATGTATTTATTATATATATATATGTATGTATAAGATACAGTAGTGGTTCTAATCACAAAGCACTGAGATTCCACCAGTCCTCCAGTGTGGCGTGGTGGGCTCCACGTCCATCACGTTCCATACTGAGCCTTCCCTCGAAATCAGCATGTGCCTGACGTCAGCTTATGGAGTTGAAAAGGAAGGGCATGGCAAGTCACATCATCTCACCTCATCATACCATAGCAAACATAAGCTGGAAGGATCTGGAATAAACGTGAAGCACTCTGGCTCTGGCTGCTGCGCCTGCTCGCGAAGTTGTTTTTCGTGATGCAGCCGATCATGGAGTTGCTCCTGCCCATCCGAGACGTGGACATGCTATCGCTGGGCATGTGGTTGTGCCTGAGAATCAAAGATTGCTGCCCAAAGCGCTGTCCGGGATCACTGATAGAAAGTGCAAGAGTTTGCAAGTTTTTTGCCAATTACTCTTAAAATCAAACAAAACAAGAAATGCAGCGTTCAACACACTAGGAAATGTTTTGCCCCGTACCACATTGTGATGTTCTCCTGGGCTTGTTTTGTCGCTTGAAGCTCCTGCAGTGTCTGCTGCCCAGCACCAAAGCAAATTCACCAGAATGCGGCGAGTCTTTCAGCAGCCCTTTCACCACTTCGCAGCCCTGTCAGCTGAACATGTCCTTCTTGTGGTGCTCGGCCGAATCCCCCACTATCTTCTCAAGATAATCCATTCCTTTGATTCCACTTTCTCACGCGGAAATCCACTTACTAACATGCACGGCAGAAATCAAGATCAGACTGGGATCCTCACTTTGGGCCAGGCTTGCATGATGTGAATCACGGCTTGCCTCCAGGAATGCTTCAATGCAGCTGGAACTCCCAAAATCGCAACAATCTTGGCCTGCACAGTGAACATGTTCGCCAAACGTTCGACCAAAGACACGCACCTTGCCTTCTCGGACATAAAAGCATTGTGATTCTGCTTCAAGCTTTCCACAGTTGACCCAAAAGCCTATCGGACAGTGAATCCTCACCTCACTCCGCAAATGCGATGATAGTAGCGATGATGATGACAAATGATAAATAATGCGAAATAATAACAATAATGGCAATCATGACAATAGTCATCATGTCATGTTCACCTCATGTTCATTAGAATGCGAACAAGGACAAGGACAAGAACACGAAGAGGAGGCGGACGAAAAAGAACAACAAGAGAACCAACAAGAACATTCACAAATGCGCAAGCGTACTCACACACACACACTACAAACACACGGAAGAGATCTGCCTCCAAAGCCGTGAGGCGGCCCCTGAGCTGATCAAGCTTCGTGTGAGCCTGTGGTGGTTCTGGCGCATGCCCACATTGCAAGTTTTGGATCATTTCA
>BGPT01000015.1:501253-519026 GCA_003297045.1 Symbiodinium sp. clade C Y103
GCATGTTTATCGGCAGAGTCGCCCATCAGCTTTTCCAGATAGTCGACTCTGTCTCCCAATGTAGCATGCTGTTGCAAAGAACCTTTGGAAACAAAGGTCAGCCAAAGCCGCTGACTGATGTTGAACTTGAGAAGTTCGAAGCTACAAGTCAAAGCATTTGGGCCACCAGGGCTGAGCAAGAAGCTGTGATGATTCCCCAGCTTTTGATGGGCCTGCTCTACTTGACTTTTCACCTGATGCCGTCTGAGGATATCATTTTGATATCCTTTTGAAACAAATGCCTGACTGTCACGCTTTCAGTGGTGCATGAAAGTGAGCCACTGACATGCTTGAGCTCTCGAGCATGAGTCTCCTGAGTCTCAAAACGAGATAGTACTGACATCGCGTGACTGTTGGTCGGATTAGGTGGGCTCAGCAAACGTCGATTCTTGGCTTTGGACCAGCGAACCACCAAACTGCTGCTCCAAGAAAGCCAAACGGGCCTGTGCCGTGCTGCAAAGTCAACATCTGTAAGTGAATTGTGCCTGCAAATTTCTTTGAAGAATGATGCCGGAAGCGTGGTTGATGTCAAGTGCAAGGGCTTCATTGAAACTACCTGACAATGCTAAGAAGCCGATGGAAAACTGGATGGAAGAATCAAAGAATCTCCAGACTACTATGCTCCAAGACCAATTACAGTAAAATTTGGGATTTGTCACCTTGAATTGTCATGGCAGGAAGCAGAATGAGACGTCCGTGGATGCATGTTTACATTGAACATGTGTCATGAGAGTCCGAATGCCATAGCAGCATTGAAGTATTACAATCGCTACACAAGTCCTTGTTAGCGACTACTGTAGCAGATTGAACAGTTCCGCCACTGGGGCCTCAGTCTCCTTTGCTCTGCGGTCGTCCACTTGACCAAACCTGGGTCAATTTTTACTTTGTGCCACTTCCATTCACTTCCTGTTTCTCAGCTGTGCCCAAGTTTTGACACGTTTTTGGCACCAACTTTGGTGCTTGGCTGTTTCTCAAGACGCTCAAGCCTCTCCTGCATGCTTCCATGCAGCTTCTCCATCCTTCGTCATGCTCAAGCAAGTAACTGGGGTAAAAGGCCTAGATGACTATGGAAGACATGCATTTGGGGGCATGGAGTATTCAATTTTTCTGTTGCCATCGCAAGTACAGATCAATGACAAGGCAAAATCACATTAAACCAGTAGATTAGATTTAAGAAAAATGCATGAACCAAGGCCCCATCAAGGTCCCGTCCTGCTGGACATCTGTTCTTGCAAATTGCCTTTGAGCTTTTCGATGTTTGAATGGGCTGATTGGATGCCCTGCAGGAAAGGAGTTGCTCAGAGGCAAGCATAACTGCAGCGTAGTCTTCAAAGCAACTTGGCTTCTGGTAATTCTTTTCCAAACCACCATTCTTAGCCTAAAAAAGGTATTGCTGTCGCGAATCACTTGCGAGCCCTTTGCATCATCTTTCATTGATATGTCGCATTTCTTTAGCCCCATTTTTTCCGCACAGTTGGTAAAGAAAAACTCCCGCAACGAGCCCACTTTGAACATCGAAAGCCGTCCATGATCTAAAATCCTTACAAGGACCTTATTCACAGCACCCACTTGGATGACAAGGATAGACCTTAGAATTTTGCACAGCAACTTCAAGCAGCCTCGGCATGTTTGTCAACGGAGTCACCAACCTTGAGCAGAAAATGGCTGATAGGAGGGGCGGAATATCAAAACAGTCACTGTCAAGTATAATTCGGAAGTGTTTGGGAAGATCCAAATATGTACTGTAAATACGGGTGGATGGAAAAGGCCCAACTAAATCTCACAATGTTGCCATCTCAGTCCAAAGAGATCTGATTTCCTGGCCAGCTGTTCAATGTAGTTGAGTCGTTCCGCCATAGAGGCATGATGAGCCTGGGCAAAATTGGTGAAGTTGGAAGCAGCTTCAAGGTGGTTTTGGTCTTGACAAATTCCATAAATGTCCACTACAACTGGTTGGTGGCTTCAACCCACCTGAGAAAAATTGGACATTGAAGTGGACGATAATGGTGTTGAAGAGCACCATGCCATAGCAACAACTGCCAATCTCTGCCAAACTGAACAAAGAAATGGCGCCTCCCGAGCTTTGGCTTCATCAGCTAGTCTGGCGTGTGACAATTTGGCCTGAGCTTAAAAACGGGTTGATTTTGGATGGATTTCTTCATGAAGTTGGCATGACACGTATTGGAGACCTCTGCAACCATGTGCCGCTGGCAACTAGTTGCTTATTCTCATCTGGTCTGCCAAATCTCAATGTCCTATTGTGAGGATAGGGCGGACTCAAGATCTTGAGAATGGCGTTCATGGCGTTCTGCAGATTCGCCCAACAGTCGCTCAAGGTAGTCCACACCTTACATCAGAAAGTGTCTACTTGGCTTGTACAGAGTAAACTGGCAGGATAGTTTTCTGCTTTTTTTTGACTTGCCACGTTGATGACTGGCAATGGTTGCGAGGCAGGTGCGCTTTTGAGTATTCGCGATGATCCCCAAGTTCTCTTTCAAAGCGGAAACCTCTCGTGCACAGCTCAAGACACGACACTGCATGCTGTTTAAATGTTTAATAGGTCTATTTTGGTTCCATATTGAGGTACGTCGGGCCATTTTGGACCTATATTGAATTTATTTTGAAATATATTGGTTTATTTTGGGCCTATATTGGGCCTATATTGGACTTATGTTGGATCTATTTTGGTCCTATATTGGGCAATATGGCTCACTCTGCCTGTGAAGAGAGGTCATCCCCTAGGCGCCGATGCTCTTTGGTTCGTTCATCTATCTCCTGCAGGAATGTTTATTTTCATGAGTTTTCAGATGGATTTCATAATATGGATTTCTAATCGTTGCCGATATTGATCAATATTCATGACACCCAGCAGCAGCAATGCTGACACAGTCCTTCCGCAGCAAACTGTCGAATATGCCCAGAGTCTTCTGCACAGAGTTTACCTTACCATCATTGAAACTTGTTCGTCGAATGCTCAAAAAGCGGCACCATCCTTTTCCAGAGAATTAGAACTTCATCTTTCTTGGAAGAACACTGAATTCAGTACACTTCATGGGAGATAGTATCTGAGGATGCAGCTTGTTCTGAGAGAGAGGAGTGATGTTTACTTCTCTCTGCCTTCTCTGCAGCCAGCAATTCCTCAACCGTTTTTGGATTTTGCACACCTAACCGGAATGACAAGCCTGGAGGGCGATGCCATGTAAGTGTGACTTTTCGGATTGGTTTCACTACCGCGGGATTAAAGTGAATGAAGGCGTCGTTTTTTTGGCTTGTCCTTTCGTTCGCAAATTTCAGAGCAACATAGTTCAACCTTTCATTTGTTTGTTGTCGTGCCTTGCATTGATTTCTTACAAGTTTTGTAGCTGGGTTCCCGTCCTCCATTGCTCCACGCGCTGCCTTCTCCTTGTGGACGATGTCATGCAGCATGTTGTGGTGCCTTTGTTCCGGGCTGGCATCGGAGCGAATCCTAGCAAATTCATATAAATTCGTACAAATTCTAAATAAATCAAAGCTGTCAAGTTATGCAACGAAATGTCACACTAAGCTAAGCTCAGGGCTGCTCGCGAGCACTACGTTCTTTTTGGATTACTTCATGTACATCTCGATGGCGATTCTGGGACGAAATGAGGGATTTGGACATTGGGAAATCAACCGAAATAGTCAGGAGATGTCAGAAGCCATTTGTGCAGAAAAAACTGCCTCATTAGCTGCGCGCTCTCGCCCAAGCAAATCTTGGTGATGTTCATGAAGCTTATCCTTGGCAATGGCTCTGGAAAAACNTTTGTGCAGAAAAAACTGCCTCATTAGCTGCGCGCTCTCGCCCAAGCAAATCTTGGTGATGTTCATGAAGCTTATCCTTGGCAATGGCTCTGGAAAAACATTGACCATTGGTCAATCTTTTTTGACTCGTTCCTAATGTTCGTCGCTGTTGCATCTGGAAGTGGTCGTATACTTCCAAGCAGGCACTGAGAGCCGCACTCTGGCCTCTTTTTCCCTGCTTAGCAAGNGTCGCTGTTGCATCTGGAAGTGGTCGTATACTTCCAAGCAGGCACTGAGAGCCGCACTCTGGCCTCTTTTTCCCTGCTTAGCAAGTCTTGGACATGAGCTTGATGTCTTTCGCGAGCTGCCTCAGGAAAGCTCCAAACATGAACTTTCTCAGTGCATCGATATGTATGGACTCCAGACATCTCCAGACAACAAGCCGGTCCAAATCAGACGTCAAGGAACCAGCCTTTTCATTGCTGAGATGCTCTTTGACCTGCATCACGAAAAGGAGGGAAACACATCTGAAATCAAAATAAACTGCTGAAAGACAGATTCAATGAAGCACTATGCAGCAGTGTGTTTGGGCCAAACAATGCAGCAGGGCAGTTCCCGTTCAATCAACCATGTTTTTGATTCACACACACACATCATATATCGTGCACCTCATTGCGGAGGTGATCTCTAAGTTGTGATGCAGTTTCGTGATGCCTTAGCGACAACAGCCCCTGGGCTGCACTGGTAATGCCCAGGGACAAGGGATTGTCATGATCATACTCCAGCCAAACGTGTATTTCTGCAACATGATAGACAGTAGCCTAGAGATATGAAACTGCATGCTGGTCTTGATGGGAGCAAACGTATCGTATATTTACCATTGACATAGCTTTATATATACATTGTATGTGAAATATGTATATATATATATATTGCATACAAAACAATAACAAATCACACATGCTATATCCATGCCGGCAAAGTTTCCCAGAAATGGAAATAACTGCAACGTCCAAGAAAAAAAATCAACGGAAAAAAAATGCGGTTCTGCTTTTTCCTTGTCCCTTTCAGCGCGCTCCAGCGTCGCGTGCGGCATGACAAAATATCACAAAGCGCATGCGCGTTGCCCCTACATGTTTTCAAAATTTCGAGGGACGCTGCAACTACTCGATTGCTGTTTTGGAGTTCATTCCTGTCACAGTAATTAGTTAATTCCGAGCAAACGCATGCTGGAAAGCTTGAATATGTACCACAAATTACTGCTCCGAACAAGAATGAATGGTTCTGTATGGTTCTGTGCCACAAAGGTCCACAAAGCACTCCTGCAAGTCTGTCATGCAAATCACTGCTGATTTCACGCAAGAAAGAACTACGCTGCGTGGTGTTCAAATCCTCTTCGGCCCCACGACAATAGCAGTCCATATAGAAAGTCGTACGGAATATCGCTCGCTATTACCTGTACAACGTAGTAGGAGTACCCTCGAAATACAGACTGTTCTACAATACAAAGTACCAACCTTCAAGTTTCAATTCCTACTGCGGAACATACAGCATTTGCCGGTAAAACTATTGCACAAAAGTTCCTCCAAACAAACGCTTTGAGGCGCCCACTCTCCGATTGCCCGCTCAAGCTTTTGTAGCCGCTCCTTGGGGATCCATATTGTGCTTGGCTTTTGGATGTTAGCACGTCATGTTGATGAGAAGAGCGGTCCTCCATGGTGGCATGGTGTGCTCCACGTCCCTCACGTTCCGTACTGAGCTTTCCCTCAAAGTTGGCATGTGCCTGGCGCTCCATTCATGTTGGTCAAAAAAGTCTGACAACATGTCCAAAACAAAGGGTGCAATGATGCAAGATGGTAACTATTGTAACTGTGGCATGGTGTGTATGATAACTATGGCTATCAGAAATCAGACTTCTCTACCTGCTCCCGGAGTTGTTTCTCTTCATGCAAGCGCGCATGAAGTTGCTCCTGCGAGACGCACAATTCTGGCAGAGATGACACGGAACCAAATCTGTCTATTTGCCTTAAGGCTAACTTTGAGGTGTATATATATATATAAATATAGAGACTTATTAGATTTAGAATGATTTAGACAGAGCTTTGAGGCTTGTCTAGGATCTTTTTCGAGTAGCTGTGCTGCTCTCCTGGGCATGTTTCGTGGCTTGAAGTTCCTGCACTGAATGTCAAACAGTTCAGTGCAAGCTTTGATATCAAGCACGTTCCAGCCTTTTTGTGGTGCTCAGCCGAATCCCCAACGATCTTTTCAATATATTCCATTCCTTGTTGTCAAATGTGTCATCCATTCTGTTGTCCTCAAGAGTCTGATTGCATAGCGATTGACTCGAACTCGGGTCCGGGCTCTGGGCCAAGGTTGCATGATATGTATCACGGCTTGCCTTGAAAGCTGTCGAACGCTGAGCATCTGGGAAAGTCACAAGTTCACAAGTGTGCCATAGCAAAAACATTGGTAAAAAAACATTATGGTATGGTCATCCAACCCATAGGGAAATCCTTACAGTGGGTCTATAGGTCCCTACTAACATTGTTTATTAATAATGGATCAATGACCATTCCCCAAGAGGGGCAAATTTACCCCTGTTTTGACCACGGACCATGTGACATTTATGGTTGGCGCAGTTCTAATGAGACACAGAGAGTTCAAATGGGGCCTTGCCTGGTCTGACAAGAATTTGTCGTGTGCTTTGCGGACGCTGTCGATGTGGCTGCCATGCGCCTGCCATAATCTTTGCATTTGGCGAGTCTCTATACCAACAGCTGTGCTGGGCAGTTGTCTAATTGTTTCTTGACCCTCACTCCACAAAAGTAGTTGTGAAAATTGCAGCTCCATGTTTATGCGTTCGTACATCTGGCTAGTCTTCTCAAGCGGGATTGCAATCATGTTGCTTGCAGTGCGTTTATTTCGGAGTTCCCCCAGTGATCTGCCCAATTGGGTCAAAGTTCCCAGAGCTATAAACTGCTTGTTTGATCTTGTTTGCTTCCAATCAAACATCAAGGTACTCAAGCCCTGCAGCCGGATGCGCTTACCTCACAAGCTGCAAGTCGGCCATGCATTTGCTCCATCTTTGCATGGGCGGCTTTCAAGTCTTGACCTCAGCCAAGGCTCTTACGAAGCTACAATGCCCTCTTAAGAGTTGGTAGACAGAAACTTGCTACAGCCTGCGTTCCAGAACTAGTCAGTTCAATTTTTTGAGAAGGAAAGGGAGGAGAGTAATATGAGTGGCTGAAGCATCGTTCCATGAATCTTGCAATCGCATGCAATCGCATTCTTTTGAGGCCAAGACTATGCTGATCTGCGGAGTCCCCCATCTGCTTCTCAATGTAGTCCACGCGCTCCGAAAGGGAGGCTTGATGAGCATCCCGTTTTGCCTGATGACAAGCACATCAGTGCATTGAACATGGCATGCATCGTATGTACATATTATGTAACATTGTGCAACTATTATATAACACGTTGAGGGCAAATTGCAACAAGCAGCTGGGCCTTCTCTGTCATTAGAACGCTATGGTTCTGCTTCATGCTTTCCACGGTTGCACCAACAGCCTGGCAGATATGAAAAAGGCTTGCGTGGTTCAAAATCGCAGAATGTGCCACTATTGGATTGCTCAAAAATCATTTACTTATATTTAGTTGTCCTGGTTTTTGAGGGCAAGGAAGGATACTTGCCAATTCATGCTCAAGGAATTCATGTCTGCGACCAATGGGTCTTCTGCAAATGCTGCACAAGCAAACAAGGAAATCAAGGAACAACTCTCAGGAGGCTCGGAAGAGATTCCGCCTCCAAAGCCGTGAGGCGGCCCCTGAGCTGATCAAGCTTCGTGTGAGCCTGTGGTGGTTCTGGCGCATGCCCACATTGCAAGTTTTGGATCATTTCANGCCTCCAAAGCCGTGAGGCGGCCCCTGAGCTGATCAAGCTTCGTGTGAGCCTGTGGTGGTTCTGGCGCATGCCCACATTGCAAGTTTTGGATCATTTCATGGCGCAGCTGTGATGCACAAATCAACAGCGGCCTGTCCAATCTCGTTTGCATGTTTATCGGCAGAGTCGCCCATCAGCTTTTCCAGATAGTCGACTCTGTCTCCCAATGTAGCATGCTGTTGCAAAGAACCTTTGGAAACAAAGGTCNGCATGTTTATCGGCAGAGTCGCCCATCAGCTTTTCCAGATAGTCGACTCTGTCTCCCAATGTAGCATGCTGTTGCAAAGAACCTTTGGAAACAAAGGTCGGTCAAAGCCACTGACTGATGCTGAACTTGAGAAGTTCGAAGCTACGTCAAAGCATTTGGGTCACCAGGGCTGAGCAAGAAGCTGTGATGGTTCCCCAGCTTTTGATGGGCCTGCTCTACTTGGCTTTTGACCTGATGCCGTCTGAGGATATCATTTTGATATCCTTTTGAAACAACTGCCTGACTCTCAGGCTTTCAGTGGTGCATGAAAGTGAGCCACTGACATGCTTGAGCTCTCGAGCATGAGTCTCCTGAGTCTCAAACGAGATAGTAATGACATCGCGTGACTGTTGGTCGGATTAAGTGGGCTCAGCAAACATCGATTCTTGGCTTTGGACCAGCGAACCACCAAACTGCTGCTCCAAGAAAGCCAAACGGGCCTGTGCCGTGCCGCAAAGTCAAATACAGTAGGATCTTCATTAAACATCCTTGAACTGCCCACTAAACTAATCGAACACTGGAGCAAGCGAATAGTTTTGGTCTCTTGCTCGATCAATTTTTGGCTAGCGGCGCTGTTAACGACCCCATAGGAAAACGCGTATTTGCATAATGGGGTGGGGTGGGGTGGGGTGGGCTAATAACGTTCATTCTCTGTGCGTTCTCTTGCACTTGTGCACATACGTCATGCTACGCTACTGTGCGTTCTCTTGCACTTGTGCACATACGTCATGCTACGCTACTGTGCGTTCTCTTGCACTTGTGCAGATACTTTATGCTACTTCGGCACATACGTGAAGACAGTAAGTGTGCTAGACTGAAATTTTAAGACAATGTTATACAACTTGAAGTGCGAAAAGCTTATAATCGTCAATTATTTGAAAAAAACACTTCTTGAAAACCACAATTACAATGGCGAAAAAAAGTAAAAGCTGGCCCTCTTGCAAATACCAATGATTTTGGCCCATCGAAATTGTGCATTGGATGAAAAAATGCTCCGAAACGGAGGTTTTGAGCATTTGGCATTTTGAACAGTGTTCAAATTCCTCAGGGTCACTACTGGCGCCGGTACCCTGTTTTCAGCAGTGAAAATAAACAACTATGGGACAATACACTCAAATACCACTGGATAATGACCTCGGTTTCCTTTTCTCTTCGATCATGTTCTTGTCCAAACCTCAGCTTGGCACACGTCAATTTTGGCATGCAAAAACAAAGAAAAAAGTTGTCACCTACGGGCATTTCAGCACGTGGCTGTTTCTCGAGGCGCTCAAGCCTTTCCTGAATGCTCCCATGCAACTTCTCCATCCTGTCCAAACGTTTAGCATGGAGAGCCAAGCATGTTTTCCTGGAGTCTCAAGCCAAACACATTCTCCCTCGCAAGTTTCACTCCCCGGCTTCCTGCTCACGTTCATGTCCGTCCAGCCTGGTTGACATTGTGCCGTGCATGTCTTCAAGCTTGGAATGAGCTGCCTGGAGTCCCTGAAGTGCACGCGTGCGAACACAGAACTTCTCATGTTTTCTCTGCTATTCTATCATCAAAGTGCCTACGGGATTCAAAGATTCTAAAGGCAACAAACAGCTGGTGGACAGCCTGCGAGTGCTTGTCCACTGATTCACCCAAGAACTTCTCCAAGAAGTCGACACGGTCCCGCAATGAATTTTGAGTTGCCTTGCCCAAAGCAGCCGAAGCGCACTTGAATTCTCTGCATATCTCTGCATTCTATCCTCCGTCTCCAAGAAGCATGTCATAAGGATGTCTAGGGAGTCATAAGGATGTCTAGGGTGCAGGCATCTGTCTCACATGCTGTGAGTCTTGAGTGCCTTCCGACCGAAGAGATTCGCACAGCTGGCTCCATGAATCCAGTCTGACATTATCTGACCTTTTTCACAACTCTGAGGGCATGACATTGTTTCCAAACGAGTGTGAGAAGATTGAATCTCTTTTGAATGTCTTTCAAAGGAGTCGCCAACCTTCGAACACAAGAGGTATCACATTGGAGCTCCTATCCAAGGGCACCTGGATTGCACATCAGCGTGATTCCAAGGGAGACTTGATCACATTTTGGCAAAGTCCATAAAGCATTTTCTTTTCCCACCAGCTGTTCGATGTAGTTGAGGCGTTCAGCCACAGATGCGTGATGGGCCTTGGAGGAGGGAAGCGGAAACATGGCGAGACAGTTTTCAAAGCCTTCCAGTCTGGATTGGATAGACCTCATGATATATACGCAAAGAATATATAGTCATATAGTATCATGATGTATCATGTAGTCGTATACAGTCATAGGAAGCGAATCATAATCATAACATATCATAACGTGCAGCGTGTCGTAGTCATAGTCTGCCTTTTGTATCCTTTTGTACCATTTTGTCGTCTGCCTCATGAAGGATACCTACGTCGCTAGAGCAATAGATGCCTTGCCTCGCGGACTTTGCTCTCGTCAGCAAGCCTGGCGTGGGCTGATTTGGCCTGAGTGCCCCAGTTTGCATGGCTGACCATGGGCAGGAAGAATTGAATCAAGACATTTACACCATTCACAAATGAAACATCGACCTGACTTCCGAAGGCCAAACAAAGCCAATGCATCAACGTAGTTTCATGTTTCTTGATGTTTCTCCCAATGTTTGCTTTTTATCTCATCAACCTGTCCTGGTCTGGGCGCGCCGCAGATTCAAGGTCTTGAGTATGGCGTTCAACTGACTCGCCCAGCATACGCTCCAGGTAGTCCATCCCTCAGATCCATCTGTGAAGACTCAGACCGACTAGATTTGTCCTTGTCAATCTCTGACAATCTTGATCATCTTAGACTATCACTATGTTAGATGGTCTCATGCAGGATCTTGGATCATTGGATAATCTTCGTCTTTCCTTTGATGTCATGATATCATCCTACTTGCCTTGCTGAAATTTGTTGACGAGTTTTCGAACATTGAGGCCCGGGCGCTTTTGCGCCGATGCCATCATTTGCTCTTGTGACGTCAACTTGGCCTGGCACCACTGGAGTGCCAGTTCTGGCTATGGCTCTTCAAATTTGAATTTGAAATTACTGTGTGTAGAAATGTAGAAACATCAAATGAATCAAATACTTGGGAAAACATCAAGACTTGCTTCTTCTCTGAATTCTTCTTCGCCTTCTGTTCTCTCATGTCATTCTGCAGAGGTGCGAGGTTGGACGAAAGGCCGATGCCCAGATTCTCCTTCAAAGCAGAAACCTGTCCGAATTCGTGGGCGCTTGAGACATCTTAGATACTCAACATATCTCAACATCTGAATATGTTGCCATATTGCCCATAACTTGCCTATCAAGTTGGTGTTTGATCTCTCATGCCAATTTGCGCCAGCTGCATCATCCGGCCCATGTGCCTCACCCTGCAAGACCGCGAGGTCACGTATGAAAATCGCAGTTTGCTCCCGGATCAATCGAAGTTGCGACTGATGTAACTCCATTTCCTGCCAAACAAATTAGTGATGAAAATGGATGAAACATGATGAAACAGCTTGCTGGATTCACCATGGTCCTTCTGATCCAGACTTTCGATTTCCTTCTCCCATTCTTCTTGACGTCGTCCAACTTCGTCCACACCAAGCCTGCCTCAACAGTATGGTTGAACGAAGCAAATGTGCGCTGAACACTGACGAGTGTTGCCGCGGTTTGAAACCGGACTAGCGTACCAAATTGGACTTGTTTCTTGCCCTACGTTGCCATACTTTGAAATTTTTTGACATATTCGTATTTCATGCTGTATCATGTTTGAGTGCAAAAACCTCCATTTCCAAGTGAACACTGTCCAGAGTCCAAAATGGGATGAATTTCAACGTCCACGCCTGCCACCATTTTATTCAAAAGATGTTGGAAGGCAAAGTATTTTCGTGGCACTTTGTCCGTTTAAAGGCGCCCTTTGCACTTGCTTTGACAAACTTGCCTTACAAACATGTTTTTGTTCGTCGCGCCAAATAGCCGCATTAAATAGCCATGCATTCCTTTCAGCCCACCAGTCTACCAGCCCGTCAAACAGCTCAACGGATGTGCATTCCACACCAGGTAAGTTGCAAGGATTCTAGGTATTTCGAGGTACTATGCGACTCTCAAACAGAGATCCCCAGGCCATTGGGAGTATCTGGACTTATGCCATCTGTCAGCCCTTGAGCACCGACCAAGAGCAACAAAATTAATCAGCAGCATCTCAGCAGCGACTTCAAGATCAAGCAGCTGTATGAACGATTTCCCCACAATGACGGAACAAACGGACCAAAATGGACCAGAAAAGCATCGACAAAGTCCACAAGTAGAAAATCCAACCGCTGGAACATGGCCATGAACTATGGTCACTACTCACTTGCTGGTAAATACGCATTCACGGTCAGAGCATACATTGGTCACCGATATGGCATTCGGCACTTCCAATGCTGATAAAGAGGAGTAAGTGTAATCCAGATACCAGACTAGGGTGAAACACACAACACCTCATGAGTATCACTGAGATTCACTGAGTATCCATAAGTTGCACAACAACTTATTCCAAGTCCACCAAAATTGTCCCACCTGAACCGAAGGCGAGTCTGTCTCCAAAGCCCTCAGGTCATGGCAAGTGATTCGACATTTGCTGGCAGCATCTGACAGATCTGACAACATTTCGGGCTCCCATGGGCTCCCAGCTGTTCCAGATGGTCTCGCTGATGTCGGTGAAGACATTGGGACTTCAACCAGCAGACGACTTGATGGATGTTCGCATTTGAGCAAAGCTGAGGAATGCCGAGTGACTTTCTCGGTTGAGAAATCCACTGCAAAGGGTATGAGGATAAAGTAAATTCCATGCTGCAAAGCTGGCAAACATGCTGGAAATATCCAGAAATCCTTGCCATATCTTGTCGTGAAGCCTTTCACCTTCTGAACGTTGCAATTAAGAGATTCTCAGGATCTCCATGTGTATACTTCCCCAACAAAGGAGCCATCTACAGTTGCCTTGAATGTATCTTGCTCCAACGTCTCAAAAGTGATCAGTGAGAGGTAGGAACCAACATCAAGCAACAACCATTGCCCTTAAAGTGCACTGCGCATCTGCTTTTTCGAACGTTCCCGCTGTACTTTGCTGGGATCATTCACTGCTATCCTCCAGGTGCCAGTCTTCGTGTCTACTTACGATTGCTTTCAAGAAATCCATGAGAAATGGTTGTGCTTGAACAGCGGTCCTCGTCATTGGCTACCCAATGGTCCTCCTCCTCCTCATCATCATCGTTGGCTCGAAGGCTTTTTTCGTCCTCAAGCTTGTCAAAATGTCTCTGGCAAACTTGATGAGCAAAATTCCTGGACAATGATAATGTCCACTTTCAATCATAGCAATACAAAACCTGTATAGTAATATTGTAGAATAATCATAGAAGTTCAAAACGACTTTGCGACAACATTAGCATGTCTTCACAAAATAGACCAGCAATACTATTTGTATCTTCACTCTTCCAGAGCGGCTGAGGCAATAGACAATACAACAGAGTCCCGGCATTCCTCGAACTCTGAGTTTTCACTCTCGTGTTCACTCGATGATCCTGAACTACCGCCTCAGCAGGGGCAAATCAGGCTAGGGGAAAAAAAAAAGGCGAGTCACCATTGAAGCCCGGCTGAGTTTGGAACCCTCCGAGCTTTTGGAAGGTCCAGTGCTTGCAGTGCTAGGCGAGGCCTGAAAACCTTGGCCGGCCTTGGTCTGGGCAGCAACCTGGCCATCAGGGAGACTGTGGTTGGAAGCCTCAAGGGTTTGATGCATATCAAGGCACCGCACGAATTCCATTGTTTATCATTCCCCCGGTAAAACTGTCATAAAATGGAATAAAATGTGCATCTGGATATCCCTCAATTTTTGGTCAAACCCATGTTACCAAGATTCTCACCACGGCGAGAAGCTACGTGCCTTCTCTCGAAGCTTTGATGCTAATCGGGCAGCCTTGGCTTTTGCCACAGAGACCTCACAATTGACTAGTCACATATTCGAAGGATTTGCAAAGGTATGAAAGATACGAGTCTTGCAAGAACTATTAGATTGAACTGCCGAACTGCCAACCAAAATCAGTGTTTTGGTTTTTGTTTGCACAAGTTTAGTGGCATGAATGTGAAGATATCCTGCCCGTGTAGCTGGAGTCTATTGACAAATGATCAAATCTTGTGGGATTGTGGCATCCAATTGAACCAGTTGAACACATTAGATCTTCGCCTCGTCCTCTTCGGATCCACGCTTTTGCGTGCGTACTGTGACTTTGCTTCTTACCTCTCACCATGTACTTTGAAACAAGCAGCGGAAGCATCTATCATTGACAGCATGAGCTGTTGCCCTCGATACCCTGGAACCATCTGGAACTTCTAGTCTCACCACGGTTCCATGGGAAGGAATCACGACCAGGCCTCAACAACCTCCAGCTCCTCTTTGCAGGTAGGTTGACCAGCATCATCAAGGACGACTTTGCTCCTTCTCTTCTCCTGGACTTCGTGGTGCTCCTTCTTCACCTGCTCCTCTCCATCTGCATCTTCACCTTTCTTTTTCTTTGCCTTTTTCTCCTTTTTGTCTTTCTTCTCTTTCTTGTCTTTGATCTGCCTGCCTTCTTTTCTCGCCTTTTTCTCCTTTTTCTTCTTCTTTTTCTTTTTCTTTTTCTTCTCCGCCTTCTTCTCTGCTTTGTAGGCTGCGACAACCTGTACAGGTGGCAAGCATTGAAATTGTGTATATTGTCACTTGCGACTAGCAACGTAACAATTTTCACTCGCAAAGAGAATGCACTGGATTCTGGATGAATTCTCTTCCTCTCTGTTTCATTGTATCTGTCATTCATCCTTCCAAAACTACTAGCCACAAGTTGCCAAACTTGTACCTTCTGCACGAAAGCGGCATCCATCCGCAAGTAGTCTTGCGGCCGTAGTTTGTATGTTAGGTCACCCTGCATTGTCGACATAAAGGGCCAACCACAGAGTCACACTGCAATCAAATGACATCAAAAGCTGGTCTTGTCCGGCAACACACTGAGATCATGCCTGTACTGTATACATAGACTTGGTATCTTGACATGTATATGAATTGACGTACATACGCGTATAATGTGTGTGTGTGTGTACAACTGTGTATGTGCCTATGTGATCCTATGTGCCTGAAATGAATTGTGTAGCTAGCAGCACTTCAACGCCTTGCCCTTGGCTCCCTTCAACTCTGAGAGGAAAAAGTCAGGTCGCCAGGCTGGGTCCTGCGAACCGACATCAAGTCGAATGATGAGTATGACCATTTTCTGCAAACCAAACAAACAGCAGGAAAACTCCAAAGGAACATACAACATATTGAACCTTACTACCCTTTTGCTCAATTTCTCTACTGCAGCTGCTTGAACACATCACAATCAGTTGGATTCTGGATCAGGAGCTTCCTTCCCATTTGCAAGTCTTTCCAAGAGGACATCCTGCCAAGACTCTCAGCTCTCACAGCTCAAACATGCACAAGCATTCAACTAGATTGCTCGCAGCTTGAAGAGTTGCATCCTCCTTCTTCGAAGCATTTGCCTCTCGTTCCTTGAAAACCAAAAGCTGTTGAGCTATTGAAAGTTTCGCTGTTCAAATTGGTATTTCCATAGAAATCTGAGAACTGGGCGACTTCAAATTGGTTGATGACATTGCTAGTCACCTTGGTGCATCAACCAATTGCCAAGCGCGAAGTTGCATGTCCACACAGCAAGGCACCCGGCCTCTGCTCCTTCCGGCACTTTGGTGACTTGTCTGACCTTGCAACTACCGCAGCGAATGGCATGGAAACTTCAAGGCCTTATATATCAGCAGCTAACAAGTTGATTACTGCTTATGCATGTCTATGACATGACCAAGAGTTGAATCAGGTAGAATATGCTCCCCGTTCGTCTTGCCATAATATCATTGATGCTGCCTGCTAGAACTACCACAATCAAAGGTCATGAAGATTATATGGACCGTTGAAGATCACATGGCCAGTGCAAGCTGATGTTTTTTGTATAACTGTGTTTCGCTGTCAATACCCTTAAATTTGAAAGAAAATACGATAATCATAACAACACTACGCGGTACCCCAAACCTCCACCACTAATCAATACCATAAGACTGTTACCTATATGATGCAGGGGAAGGCTGTTTCATGTTGATGTTTTCAGACATGTCCAAAAACATTCCAGTACTAAGAGTGGGTGTTTCTCAAACATTTGGAATTGTCAGGCAGGGCTTCCTTGAAATCACACTGCCATTACTTAATTGTTCATACTATGTCGGACTCGATACGTCAGTTTTGAAATAATATCTTTCCCATGCAACTTTGAGACATTCAGCATTCCCTCCAATGATACTCAATTCCAAAGAAAGGATACCATGTGTGTTTTATCAGCTGTCAGTGTCAGTTAGTGGCAGTTGATCACGAGCAAACGGGAAAGTCCGTGGCATAGCTGAAACAGCTTGCTTCAGCACTGCCACTTTGATCTCAATGGTTCTGTTTCCGCTGCGAATCACAATGCGCAGTGGACCGGTCTTTGTTCCTCTCAACTGCCTAATGACCCAATGTTGGCCTGACATATCCTAATGTTTGACTTACTGTTTGACCTGCTTGACTTCTCGGGGATGTCATTCAGTCCTGGAAAACTTCAATCTCTCTTGCCAAAGCAAGTTCAAACGAGACATGCGCATATCCAAAGGTCCAAAGGTTACCATATTCACAAACATGACTCAGAGTCAAGCAGTCATATTGTTTGAGGGATCGCTCTTGAGACGACTGCTATTTGTTGTCCAAGAGGTCTGTTCGGCTTCGCTGTTTGGTTCTTGATTGGTTCAGTGTGTTGGTGTTGGTGTTGTTGTTGTTGTTGTTGCTGCTGTTGTTGTGGTTCTTGTTCTTGTTCTTGTTCTTGCTGTTGCTGTTGCCGTTGCAGTTGCAGTTGCAGGAGGAGGAGGAGTAGTAGGAGTAGTAGGAGTAGTAGGAGTAGTAGGAGTAGTAGGAGTAGTAGGAGTAGTAGTAGTAGTAGTAGTAGTAGTAGTGGTAGTACTAGTGGTAGTACTACTGGTAGTACTACTGGTAGTACTACTGGTAGTACTACTGGTGGTAGTACTGGTAGTACTGGTAGTACTGGTAGTACTGGTAGTACTGGTAGTACTGGTATTGTAGTATTGGACTGGCAGTACTGGTAGTACTGGTAGTACTGGTAGTACTGGTAGTACGGTAGTGCTGGTAGTACTGGTAGTACTGGTAGTACTGGTAATACTGGTAGTACTGGTAGTACTGGTAGTAATGGTAGTAGTGGTAGTAGTGGTCGTAGTGGTCGTAGTGGTCGTACTGGTAGTAGTAGTGGTGGTGGTAGTAGTAGTAGTAGTAGTAAAAGTAGTAGTAGTAGTAGTAGTAGTAGTAGTAGTAGTAGTAGTAGTAGTAGTAGTAGTAGTAGTAGTAAAAGTAGTAGTAGTAGTAAAAGTAGTAGTAGTAGTAGTAGTAGTAGTAGTAGTAGTAGTAGTCGTAGTAAAAGTAGTAGTCGTAGTAAAAGTAGTAGTAGTAGTAGTAGTAGTAGTAGTAGTAGTAGTAGTAGTAGTAGTAGTTGTAGTAGTAGTAGTAGTAGTAATAGTAGTAGTAGTAGTAGTAGTAGTAGTAGTAGTAGTAGTAAAAGTAGTAGTAAAAGTAGTAGTAAAAATAGTAGTAAAAGTAGTAGTAGTAGTAGTAGTAGTAGTAGTAGTAGTAGTAGTAGTAGTAAAAGTAGTAAAAGTAGTAAAAGTAGTAAAAGTAGTAAAAGTAGTAAAAGTAGTAAAAGTAGTAAAAGTAGTAAAAGTAGT
>BGPT01000015.1:519167-623023 GCA_003297045.1 Symbiodinium sp. clade C Y103
CCCGGCGCTCCGAGTAATACTAATAGTGTAAGTAGTAGTAGTAGTAGTAGTAGTAGTAGTAGTAGTAGTAGTAGTAGTAGTAGTAGTAGTAGTAGTAGTAGTAAAAGTAGTAGTAAAAGTAGTAGTAAAAGTAGTAGTAAAAGTAGTAGTAAAAGTAGTAGCAAAAGTAGTAGCAAAAGTAGTAGCAAAAGTAGTAGTAAAAGTAGTAGTAAAAGTAGTAGTAGTAGTAGTAGTAGTAGTAGTAGTAGTAGTAGTAGTAGTAGTAGTAGTAGTATCAGTAGTAGTAGTAGTAGTAGTAGTAGTAGTAGTAGTAGTAGCAAATAGCAAATAGCAAAAGTAGTAGTAGCAAATAGCAAAAGTAGTAGTAGCAAATAGCAAAAGTAGTAGTAGCAAATAGCAAAAGTAGTAGTAGCAAATAGCAAAAGTAGTAAAAGTAGTAAATTAGTGTAAAAGTGTAAAAGTAGTAAAAGTAGTAAAAGTAGTAGTCGTAGTCGTAGTCGTAGTCCTGGTCGTAGTCGTAGTCGTAGTCATAGTCGTAGTCGTAGTCCTTCTCGTAGTCCTTCTCGTAGTCATAGTCGTAGTCGTAGTCATAGTCGTAGTCGTGTCGTCTTAGTCGTGTCGTCTTAGTCGTGTCGTCGTAGTCGTGTCGTCGTAGTCGTGTCGTTGTAGTCGTGTCGTCGTTGTCAGCGTTGTCGTCGTAGTCGTCGTAGTCGTCGTAGTCGTCGTCGTCGTAGTCGTCGTAGTCGTCGTAGTGGTCGTCGTAGTCGTCGTAGTGGTCGTCGTAGTCGTCGTAGTGGTCGTCGTAGTGGTAGTCGTAGTGGTAGTGCTAGTGGTTTAGTAGTAGGTGCTACGAGTATACGAGTATCTGTGTTTATTCATATATTCTATTCAGCATGTGCTGCTTGAGTTGTGGGTCGGTTTGGAAGGTTTCCAGCACATAAGCTAAGAGGCAAGGCCTACTCGAATTGTCTTGATTGAAAAACGATCGAATCGAAGCAGCTGTGACCAGAGGGGACAGTAAAGCTAAGTCAGTGACAACGTCGCCTTTTCTGCTCTTCAACGAAATGGTGCAGCGGCTGCCTTTGTCCTGAATCCCCCAGTCTCCATCCAGCCAAACCCAACGTCTCTGATCATATTATGTCATAAATTACAAAGCCTGCTGGATTCAGATTCATTGGTGTTCGCATTCCTTCGCTGCTATAGGCTATACTTCTACGAGTTGAAGTTCACTGCGTTTGAAAATGTCCCGGAAAGTGTCCTGAATTTCTCTCTCCTTCCAGAGATCCACTTTCTCATAGGCCTAGCAGTTCAACAGCTGGACAAAACATGGATTGACGCTGACTCTATCAACGAGCGCACCAGCAGTGGGACACCTTGTTGCGGGAGAGTGCTTGACCCAAGACCGACTCCAACGCCATCGCTCTAAGGGTAGCGTCGTCACTCCAGGGGCCAGGAGTAGCCGAATTAATTGCAAAAAATCGTGCATTTTGAACTTCAAAGCAGCAGAAACGGATTTGGAGAAATGGATTTCGGAAGTTGAATCGCCAAAACTTGCTCTAAAGGTTGGAATACTGAAATGAATGTGCTGGTCTTTAGGAACCCTGGAGATCCGTCACATTTCATCCTGGTTAGGACAGTATGGGCACTTGCAGCAGCTCCAGAATGCAACTTTTGCTGACTTCTGCGCATCCAATGAAATTGTGGATGCAAACTGCAGCCGAGTGAAATTGTATGAAATTGTGCTACCTACACCGACGCTGACAGCACTCGACATACTGCATCTGTCCTTTCTGATTAAATGGGGTGAAACCAACATTTTCGTGGCAAACTCAAGGAAAAACCAGTGAGCCGCTCCGATCCAGAAGTCCCTGCAAATCTTCATAGTAATCCTCATTTTCTGACCAGTTGGGATCCACCTGAGTTGCAACTGCAAACCTTGCTGTGAACAGCACAACACAATCCTCCAAATTGTTTGGTCAAGTTGCTTGAATTTGAAAATGAAGCTCAACTGGCCTGGGCATTGAGTGGAGCTGCGGTACAGTGGCATACCAAGACTGAAGAAATTGGAAAGTCTATTGAGTCTAGTATGACATTTCGCCTGGTTTGCAAAATACATCAAACTGCAAAAAACTGCAAGTGGAACAAGCAGATTCGCCTACCAAAATTCACCATCTCAGAGATCTCGCTCTCTGCATCCTCTGTGATTTGGGGCAGCCTCAAGAGGAGACGGGGCGAAAGGAAAGGAAGAGAGGAACAACCTGAAACGACTGAAATCATCTGAAATCCATGATCTGGTACTGTAAACAGTGTTTGTTTTTGTGCCGATTGTTGTCATCTCAGAGAGGACAAGCACGCGGAAGAATATCAATGAGATACTCAGCAGTTTTCAACAAACATATTTGAGATAGTTTGAGTGTCAAAACTAGCTGTGTCAAACAACTTCAAAGTACATAATGTCCTTTCTGTAACAAGAGCTGAGCACAGCTCCAGTATCTGACAATCCGTCCTTGGCCCTCTTTAGTGACAACCACCTGAGTCACCCAGTTCACTCTCTGATGCTGCTGATAAGGGAAGGTACTGGAAGTCAAAGAATCTTCAGTCATCAGTCCTTTTAGTGGTCCAGTCGAGTCATGTCTAGTCATTTTTGGTCTCAGCCTTGCACCTTTTGGCCCAGCAAAAGCTTTCCATCTGGCTCCTGCCGCCAAACTGCGTTGACCACCTGCCACCATTGAACCATCGGAGGCCATTGTCTCAGTCCGAGACTTGACAGAAATCTGAGTGCGTCACTGTCAAATGATAGGGAACTTCTTGTTTCAAAACGCGGAACCTGGCCATCGGGATGGCATGACTGCAGAAAGAACAAAGTCTGTGGAAACGGTCTCTGGTTCTTCAGATCAACTCTGTAGGAGTGAAATCCAGCATGAGGGTATCAAAAACAGTTGTAAGGTTAACCAGTTCAGAGTTCAGTATAATCATTTCCTGTTAACACAAGAAAGAAACCAGGCAGGGTTGCAGCTTCTCGCGAGTTATCTCAGATGCTACGACGCGAGCAGGGACATCGCTGATGTTCTCCAACGGGTAGATAGGACTGGCGCATACTGCCGCGAAACCGGCAAAATGAAACGCTTACACGGTGCTTTTTCATACAACCTTTGGCACGTTGAAACGGAAAAGAGCGAATGCTGCGAGGCAGCTGCTGAAAGGCCTCTGCTTTGGAAGGTTCTCACAAAGCCACCTTGGCGATTTGCTAGTATCAGGTGTAGCTGAAGCCCAAATTTGCAAAATTGGTGCAAGCACACACAAAAACACCAATGTTGCAACTCAAGATTGTGCTTCAGTACATATTCTGATTCTGGCATCTTCGCACATTCTGGCCCTGCTGTCAGCTGTCCAAATATTTAGTTTGGTACCTTTTGATCGGAGCCAATGACGCAGGATCTTTCAGAACCGATGTGGGCCAAAGATTCTCCAAAATGTCCTGTGCTGGGGGTCTGCAGAGTCTGCATATACGCTCCAAGTTGCACTCCAAGTTGCAAACATCTGCAAGCGCACACAGACAAATACAAGCTGACTGTTGATTCGACCTCTCCGTCTTTGGTTGTTCCCAAGTCGCTGGAGATCTGCTCCTGTTGGTGCTCACACTCAAGACTGACAAGAGCTGCAAAGGAGGTCTGCCGGTCTAAAGTGCACATCCATTGAAGATATTGAAGGGCAGCAAAAGATTTTACTAACAAACCCCGCAACCCAAACCACGAGCTCCCTCATCTTGAGAGTGAACTCTTCCACATTGACGTCCATGTCTCTCAAAATGTCAACCTTGTTCAAAACAACGCTGACCTTGCGGGATGCGATCGCGAAACCACTGTACTAACTCATCGCCCCACGAAGCATTTTGAAACTGAAAATGATGAGAGCATGGATCCTGCCAGCTCCGGAGTTGCCCTTAGTGACTTAATCAGTGTAGATTTCTCTTGGGCCGGGCCCAGCCTTCATATTTGCTCTCTTCAGTTTTCGCAAAAAGGCGAGTTCCTCTGAAAGTTCGGGGTGCAACCACCTCAAACAAGAGCTTTGAAAGCAGGCGGTGAACCTTTGGCCTGTAGACCAGCATCTCATGACATAACATTACAATACATTACAACAATTTACAACATACACAATTGCATAATTGCTAGAGCTGCTAGAGACACTGCTGAGAGATGGACCAAGCATCTTCCACAGGAGCTCCAATTGCGACTCCATCCAGCTCTGGACCTCAAGATGTGCTTTAGCCGGAGTGGATCAAAACAAGAAAGTAATGAGATGAAACAAATGCAGTTCATGCAACGTCACAAGCACAAGGAAATGCCTTTTGCTTGCAATCTCCCAGATGTCTTCTTGACTGTTGGAAGTGAGATTGCCATTTCGTTCAAGTCTTGAGTCTTGAATGAACAGCCCCTGGCCGCTGGCTTCCTATGCATAGCCATATTCCTAGGCGCATTCCTGGAAAGATTAAACATGGAGCTAGAAAGCCAAGGTTGAGGAGAAAGCAAGGAGGCATGTAGTCGCCGTACATGTAGCACTTTGCAGCATCCAACACCCAGAAGACAGCATCGGAAGCCTGCAGTACATTCATGTAAATTCCACAAAAGGTTCAAAAATCATGCTTTTTCAGTACATGATGCAGAAATTTCCGATTGCCTAAAGCAGGCCTTGGTTTGCTTCCACGCCGTCTTGACCATGGCCTCCACAAATACAAGAACACGCCGAGCCATAATTTTTGCGTTTGACCAAATGCCACACAAGGTCATTGGAAGTCAATACTCAAAAAGCTTCTTCTGCATTCCTCGGAAGAGCTGCAGCGTTCTAGCTGTCAACTCAGTCCTACCTTGTGCATGCGGTTCTGTCGGAACAAGCGCTTTCGCTTATGCCTCCCAACTCCAGCTAAGAACACCCAATACTCAATTATCCCTTGAATCAGACTAGAGAGTCTCAAAATGTCTCAAGCAATAAAACCTGCCTGAAACCAAACTCGGAGGCTGTCTGTCCAGTTTCCATGATACCAGCAGTGTCTGCAAATACCGCCTCAAAATCAGGTCAAACAGCCAAACATGCTTTTGCGAGGAGTGAAAACCTACCGCAGCCAAGCCTAGAGATAGGCCTGCAGGCACACATAAGAGCCTAATCTAATAGCCCTGACATATTGTTGTCCTACAAAATCCAATCCCTACAGGGTTAGGTAACGTCCCAGTGGTACCCAGCCTGCGTAGTCGGCGGCATGTCAGGTCTTGGGGCTAACAATGCCAAGCCTTGTCCGCGGTTGAGGTTGGGCTGACACCCAGTTGACACCCAGAGTAAGGTGCAGCTGCAGCCAGTGACTCTCAGGTTCTGACCTAAAATTCTTTGTCGTGTGGTTTGTGGCTTGGGAGATACGATCGACACCTGCGCCAAAGTCTGACCAGTCGTTTTGTACCTTCAAAAAGGGTTTACCATGCTAATTATCGCTAATTATGCTCCCTCTTCGAATCAAAATGTTCATCAATAATTATTCAAAATGATGCCAACGTTGAGACTCTATTTGAGCCTCTTTCTTGAATTTCATGTGTTTTTAATTGTTCCTTGTTTCGAGCCCCCGGACTGGGGTGCAACTCATGAGGCACAGTATTACGAGCGCGGCAAGTCCTTGATGGAACTGAGAAAAACGTTCTCGAAAAGAGTTCTTCTCCCCAGGAATGTGCATGGTGTGTATGGCAGTACTTAGGAGCACCTTAGGAGCAAGGGTAACCATGGGTTGTGCTCTTTGTTCGTCTGGTGGAAAAAAGGCACTGGCGAGGTTGAATGATGTTCCTAATTTTCAAACTTTCAGGAATCGAAGATAGACACCTAAGGACTGAATTCCACAACTTTTTCTCCCAACTATATATCTTGGGCGGTGGTGGTCCAAACCCAAGCCTTCATCCCGACAAGCTCGTTGACCAAAGATGATTTGCCAGAGTTGGGAACGCCAAGGACGGCAACTTGTCCACTGCGATCAATCTGCTGGATGTCTATGGCCTGTGTCGGTGTATCAACATCTGTTGACAGCAAGATGCCAGCTGAAAATGTGTCTCCATCTTTTTCAACTGGCCTGCGGGTCTTCTTCCACAGGCTCAATGGCTCCTTCATCGTCCTACAAAAGTTACAAAAGACTATAAAAGACATTAAGAGACTATGACTATGAGTCCAAATAACTACTAAGTACTACTACTTGCAAGGAATCAATGATCATAAATCATAAATATTCCACTGTCGCTGCTCCCTGCCTCACTCGACTGACTTTCTAGCGATTGAGGTTTGGAAGCCTGCCGGCCAAGCCAACTAAGAGCGAAGAGATGATCCATGGAGATTGACTGATTGTCACTGGGGCACAGGCACAAAATGCAAGCAGTCTGAAAGCAAGATGCAATGCTTTGTTGGCTTGTCGTAATGAGGTCTCCTCTGCGACCTTTTGAGCAACAAAGGCGATCACCGATTTAAGATTATCTAAGGCAAATGAAATGGTTGCAGAAATGTTCTTGGCACGGTGCCCTGGGACCAGCCAAATTCCAATAGCCAAGAGCATCATCCGGGTCTGTCTGAAAAATCTGAAAATGGGATACCTCTTAATCAACTGGTGAAAATAGTTTTCCCCATTGAAGCAGCAATTTGGAGGGCATAATCCATTTTCAGGCCATCCAATCGTCATCCATGGTCGCTCTGGCCTCAAGATCTCGAAGCTCGCTGATCATGGCCTCAAGCTCAGTGCCTGCCACTTCACCAAGGCCTGCACGCTGACGAGTGTACTGCGCGGTAGGCAAATGGATCTATCAAACCCCTCAAATTGAGAGGAGCAAATTATTGTAATTTAAACCGAAAAAGGTCAATTCAATATAGTTGAAACCACTCTAAATAGTCTCAATTCAGTATATAGATTCAAAAGTATCCCTGTAATATCCAATCCCTATTTTTGTAGTACATTATCTGCAGTACATAACCGAAATAACCCACCTTTTACAAAGGAACATCCTCACAACCACGCAAGGCCTGAAGCATCATCATCCAAGACGTCCCTGGTGCCACTGGAACGAAAGCGGAAAGAAGTTCTCTGGGGTCATCTGGGTTTGGGCATTTTTGCGAGGCAAATGGTGATAAACATTGATAAACCTTGGGGACTTGGGGCGGAGAATTTCCCAATTTTTCAGACAAACTATGACACAATTGGGAAATGACCATCTCACACAGTGCAGTGACTCCATGCCTTGGAAATGTTTTGGCCTTCATGCAAACGGATTGTGCTTCAGGTTGTCTGCCTCAGTCCGTGCTGCAGTCCAGCTACTGCGTCTCGTCCTTTGAATTGCCAACTTAGCTTTGCACTCTTGCGCCATCTTGACCTTGGAAGCTTGGCATCACTTGGATTCATTCACTTGGCTTGATTCGCTTCATTAAGCGCAACACATCCCACGAATGTCTGCAAGTGTTTCCGCCCGCTCCGTTCCATATTTCACTTTTTTTGCCCTCCGTTTGTCTTTGAATGACTTAGACTTAAAGATCTTAGACACTTGGAGTGAGTTATGATGGTTTCTGTGCTGGATTCCACTCAAAGTTAAAGAGGCAGATTCACCTGAGAATGCTGCACAATGACTGACAAGCCAAGCGCGGTCTGCGGAATGCATCCACCCACGCGATGAGCAGCGATTCCTGGTCTTGCATGCCTGGATTCAAGGCACGATTTGAAACTTGTGATGCTTTCAAAGCAAGGGATCTGGAGGCCGAAATGAGAAATCCATACACTCAACTGTCTGTTCTGAAGTATACTTCTTGCCCCGACCTTTCACTGGTCTGTGAGTTTCTCATCCACACAATCAAGGTTACTAGTGCATATCATATGTGTAGGTTGCATCGGTTGGTGTTTTTTTACTCAAGCTGCACCAGCTGAATCGAATAAGTGGCTGGCATCGGAAAGCTCAATGCCCCAGCTGCGCATCTGTTGGCAGGTGCAACTGGCATCCATCTTGGTCCAGGAACGTCCATTGCAAGGCAGTGAAGGGAGAACAAAGTGCTTGTGGGCCTGGGAAAAATTGACGGGTTTCATCTGAAAATCTCGTTACAAGAGAGTTAAGACGTGTTGCAAGAAACGATAAATGATTGCAATTGTACTTTTTAGATCTTTTTAGAAGCGACTAATGCTTGCTGGACATGTTCAAATGTTGCATGAAGCTCTTCTTCTTGTCAACACAAAGTTTCGACATATTTGGTGGTCCAGAAACTGGTTGAGGTTCTTCGACAGCTGCATTGACTCAAAGCTTTGGAGCCAGCTGACAGGTGAAGAATAATGAGGAGTTCATGGAACATACTTCCAGCATGCTGTCAATTTGTTGAAGTCGTTTTCTGGTGGGAAGTAAATAGGGGGCTTAACTTGACGTGTGCCGCAACTGGGTCGCTTTGGTTGCCAGCTGGAAACTGGAAACACAAGATGCAAGGAACCACGCCGAGTTAAGTGAACTCCACAAAACACAAGAAACAAATCGTCAAACAGGAATGGTAGAGTTCAAAAATGTTCCAAAGAAGCTTGAAGTCTTGTATCAGCTCAACAAAAGACAGATTCTTACTGCCAACTGTCTCTCCACTAATTAATGTCCAAAGAGTTTGGGCACCACCAGTTTAGCTTCAGCAGCTTCAGAGTTTTTGCGGCAGGGCACGGCGCCGTCTCAGTCTCTTTGGACTGGAACGAATCGCTTTATGCCTGCACCTTCCAAAGCACAAGAACCATCTCCCTGTAACATCCTGTAGCAGAATCGGGAAATCTCCTGCCTGTCAACCCATCAGTGCCGTTGTGTTTACGAAAGAAGAATTGCATTCCAGGTTCAGCCTCACGCCTCTGCCCAAGCCAACTACCACTTCGCTCGGCGTCCTGAGTATGACATGAAGTCATGAAGGTTCCAAAAGGTTCCGGCTTGTTCTTCATCCTGTGCGCTTTGCACAGATTTGAGATTCGTTCAACCAAACTTTGCTTAAAATGAGCCTCCACCAAACTTTGCAGCTGCTTGATCTTCACTCATGAAGTATCCTGTTCATGCTTGCGTGGGCTCCATATGCTCCGGGCTTTCATGAAGTGAATATGAAGCTTGACTCATCACAAGGGAGCCTTGTTCAAACCATCGTCCCACTTGTTGAGCTACGCTCAGCTCAGGATCCTCTCTGTTTAGGCAATCCAAATGACGGGGCGTATCGGGGCATCATGTCCATGACAAAGTGGAATGGCAGTTGCTGCAGCTGAGGCGTGCTCCCAATCATTGCTTGGAGGTGCATCATTTTGCACCTGAGATTCCAATTTCGATCCCAAACAACACGTGAAACTTCGCATGAAGAGAGAGTCAGACAACGTCAGAAATACAGAAGCATCTGCCATGGGACAAGAGTGACGCTGTGAAACTGACCTCCTCGTTGACGGTATTGTTCTTGGGAAAGCAGTAGCCACTCAGCGGACAAACTAGGAAGCAGTCATCTGGAGATGCCACCTTGGCTTTGATTTGAAATGCACTACAATGCACTTCCAAATCAAACAAAACAAATGGATGCAAATGGTTTACATAAGTATGATATAGTGGCTGTGTATTTGTCAAATTCTCTCTCCCAATAAATCCCTGCCAGGACACGCAACAGGCACAGGGTACATTCGGAATACACTGATGCACAGCTCCGCTCGCCTTGGCTGTGCTCCATGCATAATCGGAATGCAGCTGTTGCACATTCCTCTCTGTCCATCTTGACATCTTGTTTTCTTTTGGTCCTAAGCAAAATGGGGGGAAGGGTGTTGCCACTGTACAACTAGACTTCTGCAGAAACGACGCCTCACAAAGAAAAGCATCGCAATCATCGAGCTTCAGTCGATGGACCCTTGGGAGACAGTACACAGCACACCGCCCAAAAGGCAAAGAAGAATGATAAACTGACAACAGAAACTACATGTGAACTCCGAACAGCTGGAATCCATTCAAACCATACGTGCGTGTCTGCATTTACACAGCACCTCTGCAAACATGAATCGGACTTGCATTTACAGCCCAAGATTCTCTGCTGCCATACATACAAACAAGGATCTGCAATATGTCTTTTGAAACTCAAAGGTTTGCGAGTTCTGCTTCCAACTATACCTGTTTCCAACAAATCTATAGCAAGAAAAAAGGTCCCGGTAAATTGGAGCAAAACAACATGTGTTGAGATGCACCAAAATCACAAACAACACGGTCTCAGTTTCAGGCTGACAAGCTGCGGTACATACGTGCTCCGGATTTGCTTCTGCTGGAACCTAGAGCAAGCAAGTTGCTTTGCGAGACTCCCCAGTGCACTCTTACAATAGTGGCCTGTCTCTCGTTTGTTGATGTGTAGCTACATCGTAGATTTGTATGTAATATGTAATAGTTTATGTTGTGTATACATAGTAATACATTAATTATACATTACATTCACACACACACACACATTACATCTACTTTTGTGTTGTTCTGGACTCAATCCTAGGCATCATCTTCTTGAAGAGCATGTTGTACACTTGACATCTTCAACTAAGCATGATTGTCAACATTGCAAAGTGTTGCTGCCGTTTGTCGGTGAGTTAAGCTGAGCATGTGGCCAGCACTCCCTTTTGAAACAAGTCCTGGCATTGGGATGGCAGGCGCGATAAGACAAACAATGGCAAATGGCAACATATGGCAACTAGTCACAAGGAATATATAATTGAATATGTTATAGATATTGCTAGTACAATCATGTCTGAGCCAGCCGTCATTTGCCCGACATGTCCTCTCGGCAACGCTGGAGGGCTTTTTTCAAATCTGAATCGCAAGAGGGTGACCTCAGGATCAAATGTCATGGCGTGGTTTTCTGGCCTCTGGCATTGGTGATAAAGTTTCAGCTGTTTTTTAGCATCACAATCAGCGGGCTGAACTTTCAGCAGTCCCAGTATCTTTTTGGATATGCTATGCTTTCCCTTGTGATCTGACCAACCTCACACCGTCACGTTGAGTGGGAAAATCATTGGTTGACTTGTCTGCCAGATTACATCACCATGGTAATGCGCGACCAGAAGCCAATTCTGAAGTTGTTGTACCCCCCCTCTGATCCTTCTGAGCAACAAGCAATGAATCCATCGAAGGCATTCTGAGCCTTTGTGCCTTGGTGACACTCTGACCCGAAGATCCTGAAGAGTGATGTGCCGCTCAAGGCAGTGGGTGTCCGGCGGCGTTGAAGTCAAGCCAGTCTTCCTGACAAGTTGTCATCTCTGCTGAGTTGCTGAACATGAGTTGCAAAAACTACAAAGTGATGATGATAACAACTCATGAATCATATCTAGAATTTCGTGATGACGAATCTCTTGTTGATTAATGACAATCTCTTGAAAATCCAGCAAGCGATGAATCAAGGTGCCGGTCAACGGGCACGATCCCAGCATAACGACTTGCTGTTGGCCTCCACAGCATCTTCCTGCCATACAATCCATAGATAATCCATACATAATCCATGACATGTTGATCAAGGACATCAAGGCGAACGGGACCTGTGTCCAAGTCACGCCAGGCCTTGTGGTTTCCCCTGGTCCATTGAGCTCGGAAGAGAACCCGCCATGGCTGGGAAAAACCACCAGACACGGCCTGGTGCAAAGATGTACGAAGAATGTGTCAGGATGTGTCAAACATTGTCAAACACCAGCACAAGTTGCACAAGTTGCACAAGTTGCGCAAGTTGCATAAGCCCTCTTTATCTCTTGATATCTCTTGTGGGTCCGGCCTCGCGGCGTCTAGCCAGTCTGGGCCATGTGGTAAAGAAGTAGACCTCTCAGATTGCATTAAGTTCAGATTCGTCTTGGTCTTTCATTCAAAAATGTGTGGTATAGGATTTACCGAATCGCTGAATTGAGCACCTGCCAAAGGGTATCTTCGAGCTCAAGCACTCGCCATGCTTTACATCTGGGAGCGAAAGTTGAAGCTATGACCAAAGCAATATCTGTCTGCACAACTTAATACAAGTTTGCAGTGCACCAAGATATGATGCAAGAGATTCTTAATGCATCTTAGTGCGTAGCGACCCGCTCAATGTTAGTGTCCTTCCTTTCTAAGAGCAGTACAGTATGGAGGAGGCTACAAGCTCCGACCACAAAAGGAAGCTGGCAACGCACAAGCGAACCTACCATCGGCCGAATCATGGCTGTGCTGGTCGATGCTGGTGTGGCTTTACCATGCAGTATTGTCGAGTATTGTACCCACGTGTAGCATCTTGCAGTAGTTGATTCTCTGGCTGATCAATGCTGTTTCTGGAGTTTCCTCACTTTGGCGCCTCCATTGAATCTGGCATTTGATGACCGGGCTTCACCAGTTCCCCCTGCGACAGTGGACTTGGATGGACTTGGCCACTTTTTTCATGGCGCTGGGCCCAAAAACCCAAGCTGTTGGTGGCAGGTCCTGCCTGGCAAGCTTCGTTCTCAAGACTCACCCGCTTGCAACATAAGCTCTCCTCCAAAGCTAGCAGCAGATCCTTAGCAAAGGAACAAATTCCGGGTGTTTCTTCGCTAGTCACCCCAATAAGTCACCAAGTCCAATGCATCACATACCGAGTTCGTGTCCACATCTTCATCCTCCAGTTCTTCATCCTCCACATCTGGAGGTTCGTCTATTTGGTCGGGGCGTTCAGCTTGGCACCTTGGTCACAACCCGATTCTGCAGAAGCTCCACTTGTTGCAGCTTTGGGGACCCTGAGTTCCAGTCTTGGCCATTGGACACACATCCCGCGGTCATGGCTGTCACTGCGGTTGTGCCATCAGTTCCCCTGTCTGAGGGATATGCTTGAGCTATTCTGATATTTTGAATTGACATTTGATTAATATTGGCTATATAATCTATAGTTATATATTTGTATCTGATGTTTCTTGGGAATTTAAGCAGCCGCTCTAGAGCAGTACAAAGAAGTCCCCTGCAAGACAAAGCTTAGATGGAGATGCCAAGGGCAGGTCATGTGAGAACTCCCAGCAGTGGTTCAGCCACTTGAATGCACAGGAGTCAGAGTAAGTTCGCATGATCTCGATCTTTGCTCGAACTGGTCATTGGTTTGCGCTTGAACCAACAGGAAGTGCAGCAGCCCTGCAGTGAGATCAAAATCACGTTGCTCTCTCAATTATAAAGCAGGCGTTGACGGGATGTAAAGACACAAAACGACACAAACTGAACACGTACTTTTCCTCCTGAAACGGGCGACGAGGGACTGTCTCATTATCATAAGACTGTACATTCCATACATACACCAAGCATGGATCAACCCGACCTGGTTCAATCCAGGTAGGTTGGCAGTGTAGTAACAGCAGGCACTTCAATTTCTGGCGCCATCGCAATCGATGGCACAGAATCATGGAAAGTACATGAAAGTACATAGAACCACTAGATGATTTGTTTTGCTTCTTTTGTTGCCTCACAATGCTCGCTGGCTACACACTGCACACCCCGCAGCCTTGCTTCACAAAGCCAGACCCAAGCTATAGACAGGTGCAGTGCACAAACCCTAACATTTGGAGGTCAAGAGTGCGGCAAAGAGGTATCACAAATTTCAAATTCCCTTCGCTGCAATAGTGCTCAACTGCACTGCTGTCGCTCTTGGCAGCCTCTAGTAGAAAACCTCCAACACACTGTACATAGCGGACCTGCCTCTCTGGCAGGTGTCCTCGAGGGTTGAGCACATTCCGATCCCTCAGGTTCCTATTGGTCCAATTGATCCAATTTCAATTGGTCCCAGTCCCTCGGATGTCTTTCCAGCACTCACGTAGGCAAAAGGCTTTGCCTCGATACGCCTGGAAACAACTGCCAAAGCATCCACGAGTTTTGGATGATTCCAGATTGACGATGAGTTCTGGTTCCAAGCTGGCTATGGTGGATTTGTTGCACCATTCACCAACATGAAACAAAACATAGTAAAACAACCTTGGAGACTTAAACCTTCGTGCACTTGCCTTAATGTAGTGGTCGCACTGTCTTTTTCTGCAGCTTTGCAACGGCTCACGGGAAACGGTCGAAGGTGTAGAAAACAACTTCGTCGTTTGAACCAGCTCGCGTCCCGGCTGAAACTCTCTTTTTGAGACGGCTTGGCCCACCAAGAGCTGCTAGTAGAGCAGCCTTGCAGTGCGACAGGTTGTGATACCAGGGACAAAGGTACACCACCACCAGTTACATCCAACTACAAGAAGTGTGACTCTGGTAGCGGGAAAAAGGCACAAACAACACAGCGGCCACACTGGTGTGTCATGGCTGGAACAAAATTGTCTGTGCCTCACGAGATAAATGACCAGACTGGGAGTGCTTTGCAGGCCTTGCGTCTTGAAGCCAAAGCTTGAAAGTCTTCGGTGTAAGTGACCTGTGGTTCCACGCAATGAAACAACAACAAAGAAATGCGACTTCAATCCTACAGTATGGTTCAAGATGGTTTTAGATGGAGCATGTCCAAGCTCCACTTCACATGTTTATGCATCACAAACAGCCCACCTCAAAAAACAGCATCCGGTCGTCAGCCGGGTCAGCCAGGAGGTAACGCGTGATCGCCGGGATTGTAGTCTCATCGCCCAGCAGCAATGAACCATCGTTCAGAAAGCCACCATCCACGCACAAACGGCGCATGCCTCCCAAATGGCACGCCAAGCAAATCCATTCTATTCAAGCCCTTCTAGACAAAGCAATGTCTATCATGCAATCAATTCTAGCACCCTTAAGGATTGAAAGCTCAAAGTCAATATATATAGCAAGTCATTTTGACTCCGGAGGATCTCTGCTGAGGTCGTCAGTACACATTTTTCTGTTCTCTCTCAGTCTGCCTCCATTTACATCGAAACAAAGGGTCCACCAATGTCCATATTATCATATAATATTAATATATATTGCAGTAATTATTGTTAGTCTGTTTGCAGCGTTTCAGCACTAGACTGTTTCCACTCCATGTCTGCCAGGCATGGTCACACAACAGGGCTGGACAAGGCCAAGTGGTGCCCTGTTTCTAAAAACACCCCTGCCAATTGCTAGGAAATGCCTGCAATTCGGCACAAGAGCTTTTTCGATCATCTTTCATTCTTTTCATGGACAAACTGCTGGAAGAATTTGCTATCGGCCATGCCTATGAGTTCCACGCCCTGAAAGTCTTCCCGGATGTGCGAGGTCCATCGCAGTCGATCTGTTGGCACATCCAGCTGCCTTGGCTTCACCAAACATGTCATCCACAGCATCCTATGCAGCATTCTATGCAGCATTCTATGCAAATCTATGCAGGAAGTTGCTTGGTGAGAAAACTCATGGTCTTCTCGCAGCGGGCTTTGGCCAAAGACTCCTTTGGGCACGGTAATCAAGTGGCTCTTGAGTGACTTCGCAGGCTCCAACTTGTCTCCACGCACAGGATGCGGTCAAATTTGGCACAAGGGAACTAGAATCACCATCAAAACAAATTCTCTGTCCTGTTGACGCCATGGCACTTCTCCTCTTTGAGAGCAGCCACGGACTTCCAACAAACAGGTACCTTCAGCTACAGTTAACAGTGATTAACATCCCAATTTGCAGCAGCAAAGCCGGATCAAAGCCGGATGCTGTTCATCTTTCACTGGCCTTGAGGATTCCCACGAAGCCATCTGGCCGCGGCCGACAGAGCATTTTGCCTCATGGAAACCAACGGATAGATTCGGATGATCAGCAGGCAATAATAATGGGACAACTTTGAGCACAGCGTTGGGCCTGTCAGATGCAAGCTCTTCTGCTTCTTGTCCTGTTGGGTCTACGAAAAACATCTACTGCAGTTCTGTCTCAAAAAGCAAAAACGTCCTTTCAAGACGCAAAGCAGACTTTGCAGATATTCCATGTCAAGCTTTTCATGTAGCGTTTTTTGTGCATTGTTGAACACGGTACTTTGCTCCCCCTCTCCTTTGTAGGCGCGTCCCACAGACGCTGAGCCACGAGCAAACCAAATGTGGTCTGCAAAAGTGGAGGCCACAGATGGAATACCGTGGGCTCCTAGTCCTAGTCCGGGTCCTGGCGTGAACACACATTTCTATCACTTCCAAGTCTCCAGCCGTTGATGGCTGTGGTCGATGTTGTGTGAAAAGGTGAGTCACTTCTTAATTTCGTCGTTGGAGAAGCATTATGTGCAAAAACATGAACATATATTGTAGATGCGCTTGCGAACTTCCAGCAGTCCACTCCCTGCAGCATGGAATCCTGATTTGTCCTTCTCCCTGGCCCTGAATGCAGCTTTGTTCCAGCCTGAGCAAATCAAAAAGGCTCAGGATTTGCAGTGCCGACATCAAGCAGCATGCCCCCCAAACCAGTTGCTGACTTCAAATCAAGTCGCTACATTCCAGATCGGATGTACAGGCAGATCTGGGCCTGCCAATCAGTCCAGAATGAATGCGTCTCAAGATCCATTTTCGACTGACGGGATGCCTTCGCGAATGTCTTCGCAGGATGGATGCTGCAAGACCTGGTCAACAATCCACATGACATGAATGACAAAAATAGAAGCTGTGCATCGCATCGGGCCAGAAATTCGGCTTGCACCAAGACATGTTGCCATACGACTTTGCGACTTGATATCTTCTGCTATGAATATGACTCGTATGACATATGAGGTCTTGAGGTGCAGTGGTTGTATGTCAAGTCGCGAGACATTCCATGCTTGCCCTGCCTGACGGAAAACGTTGGCAGCTTCTGGGCCTTGGGATGCTGCAGTGATCGTGAAAGCTGAGAGATCACTTGATCCAATATCAAGGGTCCAAGTCCAAACATCTGTGGCCTCAGAAGTCACCAGTGGTCCACGTCCACACTTAGGGAATTTTAGGGACGGACGCGGCAGCAAGTTTACCACAGACTGTGTACATCCGCGTGATATGCTCACCTTCATGGGATCATTTCATGTGGCCTGAGGTCCAAACCTACAATAAACAGCTTCGAAGGCGCTGCGCTTCTCCGGGTCTCGAAGGATGTCATAGGCTTGCCGCAGGTCCTCATGGTGGGGGTGGGGCTTTTTGGATCCTGCCATGTCAAACCCTCAGCTGTCCTTGAAGATCTGCTCTGCCGCCTGTCTCTCCTACCCACACAGTGGCACCCATGGGGAATCTGTTCGTGCTTGAAATCAAGGCGGAGAAAAAACTATGATAAACATCGCTGAAATTTTCGCGTTGCATTCTTCCACTGAATGAGGGAGTCTAGAATATGCTGGATACGGACTCTAAAAGTGACACTGCAAGCCAGTATCTGCAGTCACCATCCATTGCCATCCTCGGGTGGGCGCTTGTCTGGATGGCATTGCAGTGCCAGCGCTCGATAGGCTTTCTTGACATCCTCCTCTGCAGCACCAACCTGCAAAGCGTAGAAATTTGATGGGCTCCTGGAGTCCGCAATCTGTCCAATGTCTGATAGTATGAGTCCTACGAGGAACCCACCGGATTGGTTTAGTCACTGTAGATTCACTTGTTTTGTAGCAGCAAAGGTAGCCGGTACTGGCGCAGAAGTCGCCTGAATTCCCAAGACCTGAAATGGGTTTGGAGCCATAGCCTGCAGCGGCTGAAGGAAGCGAGTGGCTTGCAGTCTCCTGAAAAAAACTTGTAACAAAATAGCTTAAAAAACTGCACTTCTTAACTTCAGATCCTTTTCCTCTGATTGCAGTCTCACTATCAATATTTGTTTGCGCTCCAGCACTGTATTCAGTTTGAATATGTATGCATATCTAGAGATACATAACATATGTTCATATGTATGTAATAAGTGGTGGCTTCAATATGCACGTGTTTGACTTCTCGGCAAGACACTGGTCAATCTGACTACTTCTAGCTGGTCTAGCAATGACAAAGGAGTTGCAGTTCATGAAAAGTGCTTAGTGTATTGAGTGTAGCTTGGGGTAAGCGCAAACCTGAGCGATAGCGTTTTTTGCGAAACTTGCTCGCTAAATATCTGCTAGCGCTGTTTATCATCAATAAAGTATCCACAGCTTCCATTCTACGAGACGTCCATTTGAGCTACAAACGAGTGTTTTTCATGGGTGTGGCAATCTCGGCCTTGTCTCTCATCTGCACATGTCCAGGATGCAAAAGACACTTGCAACTTAGGACAACTGAAAACTTCGAGCGAAAATGGTTTGCTTGGCTTGAATCTTCAGTATGCTGGTATCTCCCATGAAACTGCTTTGCGCAAGTTGAGTCTGCTTGATGTTTGTGAAACAAGTTGCGGTCTTCGCAACACTAGAGCCCGACCACGGAAGGAAGTTCAGTACTTGGACTTCAATGTTGAAGAATTACGAAGTGAAAATCGATGTCATGGTTTGAAGTTTGCTGTCATGCGGACCGAGCCTCTTCTTGGTTGATTCCGCCTTGGAGCGCTGCAGCTCACAGCTGCGGTTGTCAAGTTTAGCACCAACGTGCTGGACCAGTGGATGCATATGCACTCGCAGAAACTTTCGCCCTGATAACATCATCATCAACTAAAGCAGTTAGGATCCAAAATAAAGATACCAAACAGAGTGAGGCAAGACTTGGGATATACCTCGAGCCATGACCACTACACAACTTGCTGCGTGTTATCTTCATGTTTTTTTAGCGCTGGGTCCGGGCGACCCGAATTTTCCGCTGTTTGCAACCAGTTGCTGTTGCTGGAAATGGAAGTGCCCGTCTGAATGGAGTGACAGGTGTCGAGCACTCCTTGCAAAGTTTTATAGAGCAATTTTCATGTCCCACAAAGCTGTTGTGTCGAATCTCGATCATGTTGGCATTAGTTTACTGCCAACGTTTGCAGCATTTCTTTCACCAACATTCACCCAAAAGGCATCCTTGTATCTTCTGTTCCTCTCTGTTGAGGGGAGACAATGCGTTCATCCCATCTCAGTCCTCTGGTTTTTGAACAAGTTCTTGAACGATGCCATTGCGAGGTGCTTCCACCTGCACAGTTCGGATCTGCACGAGCAGGAGAGTCAAGTGAACAGAATGCGCAGCTGGCAGATTCTCCACATTTCTCCACCAATCTGCATCTTGGTTTCCGGGCACAAACGACCACTGGTTCCATTGGTTCTGGTGCTGTCCAGGTGGCTTCTGCCTACACATGTACAACAAATTAACTCTTCGAAGTCAACGGTAAATCAAACAGTCAAAAAAACGTTCAAAGAATGAAAAGCGTGCAGTATGTGCAAATGGTGATGTGAGCTTGTTTGAAAGCAGCTAAAAGCACGTGGAAGGAGGACGTGCAACAGGAGGAGTCTGCAGATGTCCGTAGTGGTTTGTTTTAGCCATCCACAACATTTGCTGCCTTGCTTTGCCTGTAGCCAGAAGACTTGGCCTTGGAACATTGCAATTCTTGCTCGACCAACAGGAATCTTGCAGCAAATCAAACAGATTTAGAATCAACATGAACTTCAGCTGTTTTTTGTGCTATATAGTTTCTTTAAAGCCTCTCTCGTCTCCATATTCAAACATGCAGTGCTGCAAAGGTTTTAGGCTCCAGTCCACTGCTTGCAGTGCTTGGATGAGCAAGTCAGAGAAGGGAAGAGCCTGGCGTCTGGAAAGCAGGTAGATACAAGCTGAGCAATCGGAGAAGAAACTTATAGAAAGCTGCTTGTCCCGCTGTCTATTCAGATGTCACACAATTTCAAGCCTGGGACATCTGATGGCATTCACGCTGAGCATCCTACAACCAAGAACCACGCAAGGGTGAGGAACAGCACGGGGTGGTTGGTGCTTCTGCAGTGTTTTTTTCAAATTTAAACGTCCTCTGCAGGTGGAGCTGCGGTGCCTGATGAAAACCCAAACACCCTTGCCACCAAATTGGAACAACATCTGTCTACTGCATGATTTTCAGCCAAGATCATGTGATCATATTCCAACCGTATCACAATCAATCAGAAAGTATGGACATACTGATTCATTAATGTATGAGAAATCTGCCAATCTGATGCGTTTTGCACAGTTATGTTCCCGTGCCTCCATCGATCTGCATCGGCCTAATCCAGCGACAATTGCTTTCAGATGCTTTCAGTATCTTTCAGTTCTGAAAGTTGTGAACAAACATGACACGCGCCAGAGCCGAATGTGAGCCGCCTGTTTCTTGCATCGCTCTTGTCATGCTGCTCAAAGAGATATCCTGATTTTACAGCGTGATTTTGGCTCATGCTGGAATCACAGGGAGTGCCGTAGAATCTGTAAATCGGCTGTGGCAGTAGCTGTATGAACAAGCCCATCCAGCCTTTGCACGGAAGGCCATGCTGTACTTTCGATACCTTGATATTATGGGTGGCATGAATCGGCATGAATCTGCATGAATTGGCATGAAGCATGAAATGTGCTCTTGAAGCAGAGAGAATCACCTCCTGCGGAAGAGAATGGAGGGAGAAACCCATGGCGTCTGAAGCGAGTGACCTCATTGGACATCCCATCAAGGATGAAGCACGATATAGCACGATGAAACACATCAAAACTGAGGAACACACCCGTGCACTCTGCCCAAATGCTCCCAGGATTTTGGATGTTTTGTTGCTGTCGTCGCTCAAAATTCCGTCACTCCAAGCATTTTTTGGTTGTCATCTAGATTTGCAGTCTGGATCTATGCCTCAAGATTATGTGGACACTTACCATAAAACTTGCAATGCTAGGCCACATGGAGGTCACTCCTGCTTCGAAACACAGGAAACCTGCTTCATGTCCAAACTTGCTTGGCTGGCTTGCAAAAAAGAAACGAGGAGCTATGTTGGACTGAACATGAACAAATCAATCAAACCCCTCTCCCGCTATGCCCCGGCTTGAGAGTTGGATAGCAGCGAAGCGACCACTCACCGAAAACAAGTATGAGCACAACAAGCTATGCAACATATTGGCAGTGTATTGTCTACAGTATGCAATGTAGAATAAAAGCAGGACCCGTCTCTTTCTATCTCTGAGGTCTGTCAGTTCAAGCTGCTGGACCGTCAGGTCAAGCGCACTTTGCACTTCGAGCTGGAACGAAACCCCTTCCGAGCCTCTAATCAGTGGACATAGGTAAAACTCAGACTGCCGGACCGGAAAGCTGGCTGACCACACATTCACATCGCTCATCACTGGCATTTCACATCCCGCAGCCAGTGAAGCACGGCAGTTCATCGTGTGATTTTCCTTTGTAGTTTCATCAGAAAGAGCCAAGTTTTTGTCATCCAGATCCTGCTCCAGATTGCGAAGTGCTGCCACGCCGATAAATGCGACTTGCCCCGCATCCAACGCAGTGGCTGGAGCATGGGCAGCTGTGGCTGTCATATCAGCGGCCCTTTGCAAGTCACTCTTGGAGATTCCGCAGCACAGGATTTGGGACAGGAACTGCCCAAAACTCACACTAGAGCGACCTGTCTGGCCTATCAGGTTACACCTGGCCAGAAGGGCCTTTCGTTTGTCTTCCCCGACCTGCGGCATATGCACAAACAAAGAAGCACACAGGGAGTCCAGTTCTTGCAACGAGAGATTGTCATGGTGCGAACGAAAAGACTCAAAGCAGCGGTACAAAGAAGCGTATAAATAGTCTCGTCTCCACCAACATAGGGATTCTTTGGGGCGTTGAGTCAAAACCACCGTCAAAGGTGTGACTTCAGCTTCTGAGGTTACTCTGAAAATGGATGTGTTTTTGTCCAGTGCCAGCTGAAGAGGTGACCCTTTGCCTGCAATACTGCAATCTTCTGGATGTTTCATTGTGTTTTGAATCTGCACGCCTGTGCTCTTGAATATTCCATCAAACACGAGATTTGTTCTGCCTCGTGGATTCAGCTGTTCGACCGAAATCGTATCAGTTGGTCCTGATGAAGCGAAATGCACCATGAGTTGCCCCATTCCAAGATCACCAGGAAAAAAGTAGGAGGGAACAACTCGATATTCAGTGTCTGGAGGCAGGGGTTCAAGCTGCAACACAACAGCCACATTGCGTTTGCTGGAAAACGGTGTCTGTGCCACAACCTTCCTGCGATTTCTTGTGCAACACCTCGAGTCTGTTTCAACTTCAGTGATCACTTTGTTAATGCAAAGCACTGTAACCCCGATTTGTGGGTAAGCAACCTGACAATTCAATTCGTTGGCAAAATGCCTCATATCAGGCTGGGAAAGGATGATTGCAAGCGATTGAGGATATTGCGGGTCTTTCACAGAAACTCGGAACATGGAGTTCTTGTGAAACGTCGGGAAGTTTGAGCACCCCCCAGAGTTTGCGGCTGTGACTTCAAGCTTGTGACTGGAAGTTGATGCATGCGATTGACTGAAAAACATCCCAGCATGACAAACAGATAAACGGTTAAAGACCTTCAGCAAGTCATTTTCCCCCACCCAAAAGGTTCGTTCTTGTCCCGCGTCTTCAAAGGGATGTGTCTCCGCGAGATCCAACACCTCCACGTTTACTGTCTGATTGCCAACGGATTGAGTTGATACATCTGCAACAACATAGACGTGATTCGACCGCACACGCTGATGCTGATGCTGGAGAGCGGCACCACTTGAGATCCATGCAACTGCCAGCAGGTCACCCTTTTCCCAATGTTGAACTATCGTCGCAGTGAAATCTTGTGGTGCACGTGACAAGTTTACTTCCTCGACTGCGAGTCCGGTCAAATCCCAGAGCGCCTCATCAATGTGTCCCCCAATAAGAGCTGCATAGGAACCGTAGGCCTTTGCACAAGCCTTCTCTAGAAAACATGCGTAGAGCTCATCACCAATGTGATGTGCAAAAGCTGGACGCCCTTGACAGCAAGGAAGGAAAGTGTCAAGTGTAACTTCTTCCCATTTGCCCTTTAAGAACAATCTTACTGTACACCACCCTTCTTCTGGCTTGTATGCAACAAAAAGCTGGCTCAACAAAGAAGGTCGCCTAGAAAGAAGCGCAATAGCCGCTACGAGATAGCAGTCAGACAAAAGACCTTGTCTGATACTGCGTACTCCGCGCGGTTTTGGTTCAGATAAAGGTCCATCAAAAAGTCGTATTGAGGAGAAATTGGCTAATTCCTCTGGGCGTAACCATTCCAACTGCTCGAAGCATCGACGCACACCTTTCCCCCAAAGCGATACATCGCTGGGTGGAAAGTCCTCATCAACAAACATGATGCGAAGGTGTCGATGCAGGAAGTTTCTTTTTGAGTCAGGGTATTGCAGGGAGAAGTAACAATTCAGACATGTCTTCCAGCTGTTGCTGCCAGGCTTAGCTTTTCCTGTTTTCCACGAGTTCACATTCTGTACCTCCACCTGTTCTGCATCCTCACCACACTTGCACATTATTTTGTGTCTGGCCTTTTTGCTTCTCAATGTCTGCGCAATTGCGAGACGTTTTTTCTATGTATACAATGTATTTCAATCTAAGGCGTTCTAGAGTCTCAAAGGACAGTAAGACTATATTGAAACCTATCCGCTTTTCGCTCACTGCGTCTTGCACTCACCCTCAGGCCAGCATGATGAGATCTCACATCCAGCCCTGATCTTTGAGCCTGCCTTCTCTAGTACCTCCTTGTTGGACAAAATAAACCGAAAACCAAGGCTGAAAACCGTCCTCAGATTACTATGTCAAGAAACTGTTAAGTGCAGTTCGTTCCTGTCCCCTCCTTCTTTTTTTTGTGGCCAATCTCTTCTGAATCATCTCAACGCAATACAGTGAGCACAAGCTGTTGAGTAGTTAAGCTTATGTATATAGTGGTTTTTAAATCAATGACAAATATAGAAAAACTAGTACTGCCCAAAAATTTCAGTCCCATTTAGCCATGCGATTCAGAAAAATTGAAATGATTCCACTGGGAGTACTGCCCCTCTTGTCACAGGCTCAGGGCAGTGCATCCGCTGCCTTAGGAGCTTCTTGTGGCTGCCTTGGGAATCCAAAAAAGTGGAAATCTGGTGCATTTTGCCTCGTGACATCATGACATGAACTTTCTAATACAAAGTTCATCCAGTGACTGTCTTTGTAGTTGGATAGACTGGATGACAGTCGGATCCTACTGTAGAACTTCCAGAGAATCTGGGAGCTCTGGGGACTGCGGATGACATATCAAAAAAAGCAACAACAACATTCCAATTTGGAGCATCTCACTGCTGGAAACTGGCAACTGCTTCCTTCTACATCCGTTCAAAAAAGTCTGCTCTTGAGGTCAGGACTGAGAAGAGTTTCCATGGTCAGAATCAGAATCTGAACATGTTTGACCTCAAGAGAGGTGTACAATGGTGTACCACCCAAAACCAACGTACACAGAGAGACTGAGATCGGAGCTTTTCTTGACAGGCTGATCAAAAGATGATATTCCGAATAAACTTGGGACGGAGACCTGTCGCAATGGATCAACGAAGAGCATCACCGGACAAATTACAGCAAACATTGTGTCACACGATGACCTATACATAGTCTAGAATAATGTACCAGTACCCTCCGGAAATCAAACATGACAATTGAACATCCGATAATTTTCCCATTGAGTTCGATGAGTCGATGATTTTCCCAGCTAGAAACAAAGAATTGGCTGAGTCCGCAGCTCCAGATCCAGTGGCCGCATCTGAACCTGCGCCAGGTTCTGGATCTTGCCCAGGCCTTGGATTTGACGACTGGAGCTCCATGAATCGCTCCAAGAACAGGTTGAGAGGATACAATATCCAAATATATCCCCATTTAAATGGCCAAAATATCCCAACATATCCCAAGACATCCAAGAATAGATGATACAAGAATCACAAGAATATACAAGAGTTATCTTAGATTTTTTGGTTGGGGCTGCTGCTCATCAGGCTTCACATCTGTCTCATACCTGCCAAGCAAAGGTTGGCAAAGTGCATTCATGGCCCATTCATCCTTTGCAAGAGACATTTACCATGTGTAAAACAAAAAACACACATGATCCGGTGCCAAACAAGCCGGCAGCTCTGTTCCCATGCCTGAGGATCTGTATAGAACTTACTGGGGTCCAGGTCGTAGGTCTTGCAGGGCCGGCCATGCTATCTGTTGCAACATCCAGCGGGTCTGCAATTTGCTGGCCTTGCAAACCTTGGCGTACAGAATAGCTTCTCTGCCGCTGTACTTTTCAAGCAGTGCCTTGAAAGGACAGGACCAAAACGAATGCAAACTTGTCTAAACTTATTGAAAACTTCATACATAATCAATCTCACTACATTGAAACATTGAATCGCGAACTGTTCAAGCCAGTGGAAGCTATGCCAACCTGCACGTTGCTCAGCTTGTGAGGATTTCGACGTGCATAGACAGCTTCTATCTGTCCAGTGTGAATCAGTTTGACAAGTCTTATGAGATCAGTGTGTCAGTGATAAAGCCATGGAGTACAGCATCGCTACACTTCCCCGCGCTCAATTTTAGCATCAGGAATACAGGCGGAACCCAGCACAAATTCGCAGCTTGGAACATGTGCCCAGGCGTCATACTGGATCTTTACAAGTTGGGATCAATTGAATGCAGCGGCCTGGCAGCGCCAGAAATCATCTGGCTTTGCAACCTCGGCCCCAAATTGGTCTACCGAACATTGTCTGCAAGGATACAGTACCAATCAGAAAGTAGCCAGCGGTTCGACCACTCCGAGGCAAGTACTTTGGCAGGTTCATCCTTTTCCTTGTCATCTACTGTGTCATTTGACACATCCTGTTCAAGTCAAACTCACAATCAGCTGAGATGAAGCTGTTAACTTCCAAGTACATGCCCAGAAATGTTCGGACCACTTGGCAATTTGTATCAAGATCAGTTGCATCACAGGCAAATTGACGATCAATCTCTATATATCCAGCATTAGTATTAGTGTGAAACAACTTCTGAGACCAAAACTAGACTATCCCCAGGAAACACACACACAAAAGGTCTGATGCACGCCCAATCCACATCCAATATGCCTGATCCTTGTCTAGCTCCTCTGCTGTCCGCTTCATTGCGTGCAAAGGGCAAGCAATGCATTACAGTATTTCAGGTTGCAGTGGTTCATTTGCGCTCAAGAGTTGAGCCTTTCATGACAGGTTCCAGGGGCCCTAGAATGACAAGACCGAGAATGACAAGGCCGATGCCTTCAGTGGCGCAGTGACTCATTGGTTCGAAGACGCAAGGAATGTATGTTAATTGCGCTTATTCAAAGGTGATGCTGCTGTGAGGACATGCTTGGTCATTTTTTGGCACGTATAGCCGCTTCCTCGTCACTTACAGCTTGATGTGAAAAGGCTGCCAAGAAGATGGCTCACAAGTGCAACGTGTGTTCTCTACGGCACTGGCACTTTGTGCGCTTGCTGCAAAAACCCTTGCCATGTGTTGCCCTGCTCCAAATCACTCAAACTGTATTTGACCAGAACCCAAATTCCGCAGGTAAAGTTCTCTTCACTTGGATGAACAAAGTTACACTCTCCATCCTTCTTCCGTCCCATCTGTTTCTCACCACAGTCAGGTGGATCCACCGGTCGCCACCACGCAGGTTGCTGACTGTCCTCGTTGCCACGCCCAGATGTTTCGCGTGCTTCACACAGCTAATGAGAACGGCTGCCATTCCGGGCGTCTGGCACGATGTGAGACGCCCCAAGTTCTTTGTGGCAACACCTGTGCCAGAGGTGGCTAGAGACAGAGTGCATGTAGACACAAACTGAAATCCAACCAATCCAATATCATAAATATGATATTATCATGCAGTAATTATCCAAATTGAAACCAGCCTTTTCCTTCCGCATGGCAGCTTCTAGCCGCAAGAGCACATGTGCATCTGTAGCGGCATAGAGGACCTGAAACAAGAGATTCAGCGACTGCAGAAACAACGACAGCCATAGGGTCCACCACTTAGGCCGTCCTGCAGAGTGCTCAATGGGCGAAAGTTCCAATTGCTGACCTGCTAAGGGAGAGGCGAAGGAGCACAATCACATCAGCTTATCGAACACATTGTGGCAACAGGCTGTTTTGAAGAGCTTGATCACGGGAGCAAAGTAAGGACAGTGCTCGGTATTGTTTGTTCAGCGTCTCTCCCAAGTATGTGTCGACCTTACAGTATGCAAGGGCAGGCCAGCAGGCCAGCAGGCCAGCAAATGAAAATTGCGGTTAGACTACAGAAATTGACTTCTTTGCACTGGCACTGAATGGGTGGGCTCTCACTCCATGTGCTTTGTCCTTCTACATTTTGTGCTCCACCTGCCCTTACTCTAGCTTTTTTATGCTTCTTTAGCAAGACTGCTGAGTCAGATACCAATCGGGACAAGGATTGATGGCCACCAACAGTGAAAGCTTGCTCAGAATACTCCTTGCCATGTTGACGCTGTTCTGACCCCTGAAGTTCAAGCGTAGACTGAACACCGGGTGACAAGGCGAATGGACATAGTCAAAATTCTTCGAATATTGGGAGACTTGTCAAAAATCGTTGAGTCTCAAGGCCCAAGATGGCCCAAGTGCAATCTGTGGTGTCCTCCATCGGATATGGTGGCAAAGGCTCTTCTCCAACACGTGCAATCTCTTCCAGGTCTTCTGCCTTCACACGGCAAACTCAACGGATGGTCAACGGATGGCGGCCTTGAGATCTATCGGCACCTTGAGAGCTTCGCCCATGAGCATCTCGCGCCCCAAAGGCGTATCCTGTAGGAAATTCAAAAGGCCTGGTATGGCCTGGTCAATCCCAGTGAGTCATTTGGATATCAAAGGACTACTGTACCTTCTGGACATTTAATGAGAATGAGAAGTGTAATTCCAAAAACTTCAGTCTATTCCACTTGCTTCCAGTCCTCCTCACGTGGCTTTCTCACTTGTACTCTCCGCACTCGTTGGGTGTAGAGGTCAAGTACCTTCGTTGCATGGCATGGTTACACATCCAAGCTGCCTCAGAACAAACACACGGAAGCTTGGGGAGTAGGTGTTAGAGGGAATGCAGAATCTTTCCGTGACACCAAGCCATTCCTGTCAGCTCAAAAATAGCTTGCCACACGGGCCACACGGCTTACGAATGCTTGTGCGGGTGTGAGCTGGTGCGCTAGCTTGCTGGCGCACGCTTGCAATGTAGTCCTGGAAGCCAAAGGTACGGCCAAGTGGTCCGAAGAGCATGTTCAGGCGAACCAAGTCCTGACAAAATCACAGCACACACTTACAGTACAGTCGGATATCCGGTTAGGGTTTGCGCAAAAAACCTGAAGTGGAACTGGTGTTGAAAGCTGCGGCGCAGGGGGGCAATCCCGGAAACTTCTTGCGAGCTCTGATTAAAGAAAAAAACAGGTTGCAACCCAAAACTGAAGCGATTCCCGAGGGTCATGTGGAAAACCAAAGAAGAGCTTTGTAGTCGCCTCTCGCCTTGAAAGCCAAACTGTTCAAACAGTGATAAAGACAATGAACATCTGTCATACAGCTCTGTTTTCTGGATATGTCATCTCGTGGAATTGCGCTTCTTTACCTTGGCACGCGCGCATGCATTAACTGCCAAGGGCACAGCATGTGTGCTAGGCATCTGGCTTCAGCAGGTAGTCCATCAAATAGTGCAGCACCTTACCCCATGTTTCTGTACCATGCTCTAATTTCCAATGGGTTGGTTCTGTAGGACACCCAGGGGATTCACTTTGGATTTCATTGCCACGGCAGTGATGCATCGTGAAAAACTGAGTACTAGACTGACATGTACAGTGGCCTCAGACAGTTTTTGCTGGTAATTACCAGTCTGAGCGACTCCAAGGGGGGGTTCAGCCCATCTTTATGCAGAAAAAAAGAACGCTGCTGGCTTGTTCTTGTGCATCACTTGGGAGGCTGACGTCCTGTTGACACAATCCAGAACAAAAGCTCGACTCGGCCTCGATCTGACATGCTCTGCCGTCAAAGGAAAAGTGCACGTGGCCAGAGGAATGTCAGTTTTGATGTGCCCATCATGTCCACAGGATTTGTGTCGCAAGAATATCAGATAGACAAACGGCAAACTCGGCGGTCCAGTTCAGCACCGAAACTGTCAGTGAACAATATACAAACATCATGAACTCTAGCCTCACTTCTCTCAGAATTTATGAATTGGAATTGGTGAGGCGGAAAAAAAACTTGCATGCTACAGGAGCCATGAAGCTTCCCATTCTGCATGGTTTCCCAATTGGTACAATTTCCCGACTCGCATGCTGCTGTGGGAGTTGTAGATCCATTGCCCTTCTCAAGCCTACTTACTCCTTCTTATTGGGTTGAATGAGAATTCGGGTAGTGGAGAAGCAATGGTTTGATTCTCAACCAGTTAGTCAAACCATGGCATATCCCTTGTGCCCAGTTATTTCCATTGATTTCCTCACAAACCCTTTGACAAGACTTGACATAATGTTGAAGAACCCACTGAAGACAATTCTGTCAGGGCCGCGCAAACGAATTCTGAAATCCAGAAGCTGTGCTGGATTTCACCCACATGAATAGCATTAGAATTGGAGTGTACTGCATCAGTCTGTGCATATCTGTGAAGGTACAGGAACTAGCTTCATATCTCAAACATTTGTACAGTAGGTTGGTTCCAGGTGATGTCGATAGTGGAGTCCAGTCCAAGGCTGAGGCGTTGCGATCTGGATGATCGAGACTGGCCTAGTGTGTCAAAAGCATTCAAAGCATTTGAAAAGTTTTCAAAGCCAAATTGAGTCAAATCTCAGTTGCAACAGCCATGCGGAGTGTGAAGACTAGTTGGCAACTTTGCAGAATCTGATCGGTCCGTCAGCAAAAAGCCACTGGGATGGGGGCTGCGGATCCGACCATTCGAGGTCAATGCCAATGTAGGCAGGAGCAGCCTCGCACGATTTGATAGTGAAAGCGGTGAGGAAATCACAGCTGGCGGCTTGTCAATCAATCAATGCTGAAGGCCAAAAAGCGACAGCCTGTTGAAAGAAAGTCAGCACCTTGGCATCTTCAACAGCAGTGAATCCAAACGATTGCTGACCTTGTCCCCTTGAGCTCAACACATGGGAGAGACCTTGAGCTGAATCAACAAAGTGGATTGCATCCAGCGGCAAAGTTGCTGAAGGTGAAGGCAACGCCTGCCATCTGCCGCTCTGACCACCGAAGCATAAGCGGTTCTCATCATGTCTCACAGGCCACTGCCTCCACTTGCTCCACCAAGTTTGAGTGATTCTCCTGAGGCAAAACCAGACTCATTGTTGAAACTGGCAAACAAGTCATCAATTCAAAGACTTGCGCAAAGATTTGGGTCATGTCGATGGACACTTCAAGAAGTGTTGCGAAGTCTGGCACTTAGGAAATATTCGGAAAGACATGGGAAATAGTCCAGCCTTTGTTGACAAATCACCATTCCCAGCAGTCCACAGGGCCACAGCCTAAGCTAAACATCCGGAAATGCATTTGACCACCACACAAGTTCCTGTCATTCAAATCGAAGTTAAAGGCCAGCGCGGCTTTAGATGTTGTCTGCACGTTGTCTCAACACACAACGAATTGGAGAATTGGTGCATTACGACCAGGGTAGGAGTATCCACAGAGGGCAAGCTTCAGGGAGCTCCACAACTGAGAATATCAATCTCATCTTTTGTCAAAGCGCGTTTGATTCTGATCCAGCAAGGGCTTCGTATGCATCGACCTCAGCTGGAAATCGACTGGATAACTGAGGCAGTCCATCTAATCAGAGAATGCAAAAACAATGCATAACAAAGCTAAGAATGCGTCCGTGCAATAAGTTCTCTCCTGCATAGGGAACAAGAACCCTCAGGTGTCCATTCTGCATCAACTGGGCAAGTGATCACGTCTACGTTTTGTTGATTCAAAGCGAAAAGAGACATTTGTAATACATTTGTTTTATAACCCAACATACTTCGCTTTCATGAGTTATGTCATTCAATGGACCAGGGAAACTGGTTGTCATGCCCTGGCTTCCAACATCTTCCAACCGTTCCTCATTCCAGCTCTGAAAATGCCCTTGTACTTTAAGTCGCTGGATTAGTCTCATCCAGAGGGCAACAAACCGGTACCCTGTTTTCTAGACACTATGTTCATTTCAATGTTGGAGCGGTTCAAATACAGACTCAACACGGCAACCGTTTGAGCTCACCCCGCGATCTTCTTCCAATGCAGCATCCTTATGGACAGCTGTTTCAAAGCCATACAAAACCATGTGTGCTGTGATCACAACATGGTATATGGGTTATGGTCATCCCATCATCACTAGGAATTCCTTACAATGGGGATGTAAACCTGTATTAATGGATTGATGACCATGCCTTTCTATGGGAATATAGAGCATGTTTTGGGAATGGCACATTGTCTTATTGGGACCCCAGCTGAGGAGTGAACAGGATCAAACGCCAGCTGTGGCCACGAAGAGTCCCGCAGCTGTGATGGTGGCGCCTCGGCTGCGAGTCCAGCTGGGTAGCTGGGGTGGTCAGTGCTGGTAAGCACCCAACCAGGCCAGCAAGGGGCTGCGGTCTTCGGCGGGTCATTGAAAAGGGCATCAATTCCCCGTCCTGGGTACTGAATCTGAACGGAATTCTCAATCCAATGACCTTATCATCAAAAAGTCTTTCTAGTGCCATACAGAACAGATTTATGTCACAAGAGATCTTGATCATGGTACGCACATGTATGCGCCAAGTCCAATGCCGTCAGCCACATGCGTTGCCTCTTAGGCACCTCATCATCCTGCCATTGAATCTATCTGATTTACCAAGGAGGGCAAATCAAAAGGGCCTGTTCTACTGTTCTGGTGCTTCCCAGACCTCCACATGTTCAAACGTGGCCACTCACTCTGTTTGAAGCTTCAGTGCTTGCAGTTCTTGCAAGCTCGAGTAAGCGAAAATACCGCTGTTCTCATCATCATCTTCAGTTCAATTCACCCAGAATCCCAGAACCAAAACGTTCCTCTTGTTCCGTTCTCATTACCCCCTCATTTGTCCTCATCTACTGCAGCCAACTGAGGACGGGGTGGTGCTGGAGGAGCATGCATTGGCCACACAGCAGGTAAGTTCGGCCTTGGTGATCGTCTGGCCATCTCCCCTATAACCCACATAAGCTGGGATATGGGGCCCCTATACCCTAGAACACCTATGCCTATAACCCCTAATGCCCTCATGGTTAATAACAATGTCTGGGTGATAAAGCGCCACACACACCAGTGACAGACCAAAGTGACAGGGCCATCAGACCTCTCTTTGCTCTGGACTAAGAAAATGCCTTGGACATTCTGAGGGTGTGGCAATATGGGTGCCCCTTTCCGGACGTCTGCCTGCACACTCATGTGTACAGGGAAGGTCTTGTTTGGCAGTGTCAATGCTGCGGTGCTAACATTCATTCCAAATTCATGTCGATTGGCTCTCGTGTCACGATCCTCAAATGGAACTGGCTCATCAAAACAGCAAGCCTCCACGCAAAGGCTGAATGAGAAAGACCAAGGATTCCGAGACCTGATCTTCATGCCATCTGACTCTCTTGCATGTCCTGCATCTTCGTGCAGTGGTAAAATGCTCTTTCAATCTATAGTTGCATCAGAGTGTGAGGCTGGCAGGGGCCTTTAAAGGCTCTTGAGGACTGCGCAAGCCCGTGTCCAAGTCCCGCTCTCTTAGAGCTGACAGAGCCTCACGCACAGCGCCCAAGTATTTGCCTCTAATTTGGAAGTCGCAAGTGGCCGCAAGATTTACTGAGATCAATTTGGATGGTGGGCGCACAAAACCAGGTTCCAAGGTCCAAGGGCACCTGCATGAGAAGTTCCGGTGTCAGGTGGGCCAGAAAGAATCGAAGCCCGTGTTCGCCTGGGCTGAGGTGAACATCTCAATGGATGTCAATGGAACCACACCAGCGATGAAAGTCGACTGTCAAACTGGGTAAGCCACTGCGTCTTTCCTCAATCAGCTTCAGGACACGCCTCAAAGACCAACCTCAAAAGACATTGTTCAGTAACTCCACATGCATCAAGTCTTGAAGTGATTCCATCATCCACCACTGGCGTGGATTTCTTTTCTTATGAAATCAAGAGAAATACAAACACAACACTGTGCAGGAAGCAAGTATCTCAAGTACCTGGAAATCAGCACTGTCTGGGTCTGTGGCTGGATCCTCCGAGCGAATCCGACAAAGAATCCTGCCACTTTCAGAACTTCAAGGTGCATACGGCTGCAACGATCTGCAAGGCACCATTTGTGACAGCGGCAGCGCACCACTGGTAAGAATGAGAGGCCAATCCGGATGACTCCAAACATGTCACGAGACTCCTTGGCTGCAAATCGAAATGGATTGATTGATATAATAAATCCGCCCGCACCGAAGGTGCCGAGGCGTTTTTTGTTGGCACGCGTGATCCGTGAGCAACTGCAATAGCTATTAGGCTTTCGCTTGGGGGGGGGGGGCATTTTTGCTCCAGAATCGTGTGCTTTTCCACGTTTTTGAAAAGGTTGTGAAATCGGCCAAGTTGCCAAACTTGGGCTCAACATGGCCCAACATGGGCCCAACATAGGCCCGACATGCCTTGACATAGGCCCAACATGGGCGCAACATGGGCCCAACATGGCTAAACATGGCCCATCATGGGCCCAACACGGCCCAACATAGAGCCAACATTGGACCAACATACTCCCAACATGCGCCTTGCATAGCACATACGGCTTTATTTTTTGGAACTCCCAAGCTAACACTCCGGTGCGGGCGGTTGTGGTCGCGAAGCGACCAGAATACGATTGAACTGCAATGGCAATAATATTGCAATAATGCTTCAGTCAGAGCAAATAGATGCACGTGCCAATAGCATCCAACAGCCGTTCAATAGCCATTTAGTCAAGAGACTTCTGACAAGTGGTGGAACAAGACCTCCAAATCCTCTGGCTGAACGGTCTGGACACCTGCACCCAGCGCTGGATCTGATGGTTCTGTCATGTTCTGACATGTTCTGACACCTGGTGGTGGCCCCGGAGTCCAATTGTGTTTCGCCTATCCCCAGTCGAGGAATCAGCTTCACAAAGGCGGCAGGACCTCACATATTTTGACTGGGATTTGATGGAATTTGTTAGGAGCCTTTGGCCTTTGACCTCTCGATCTGCGCTTTGACAAATCTTTTCATGATTTCCGGCGCATCAACTCTTGACTTGAAAGTTAAGAACCTCGTGTTTTCTCTGATCATGATCTAGACTGAAACAGACCTCAACCATAGCAAACCCGGAAGCAAAGAATGTTAGGAGCACAAAATGCCATGTGCCATACATAACCTTGAACGAGGCATGCACCCACAACTTCAAGCAATTTTGTCCCGTCGATGCGGCTGAAGGATTCCTGGTGCAGGAGCACCCACTCCTGCACAAAGAGATGTCAGAGAGCACAAAGGTAGTGTGAAATGTTTGAGCTAGGTCAAGGTCAGATAATATCCATCCCCAGGAGTAGAAATTACTTGTGGATACCTGCAGTGTCAACGGCTCTGTTGCTCATGTGGAAGAGGGAGCGAGTGAGACAGGAGTGTGCCGCCTCAATGATGTCCACGACCAAGGTCCGCAACAGCTGTCTTTTTGATGTCTTCATGACTGGCGAAATGGACCTGGCAAGCATGAGTAGATTAGCGCGTTCATATGATTCACATGTGGGACTCCAAGTAAGATCCAAAATGCACTCGAACATCCAAATATGTCGACATCGAAATCATCAGATCAAGGCTCTGACCTCAAAGTGGTTTCATTGAGAACACCAAAGATGCACTCTGCACCTGGAATCGCATCCGCCACATCCACCAGGTTTCGTACCATTTGATGCCGGTGGCATACTCTGAACTAGGCACGCCTTCATGGACGTGGTGAACCTCGAAGAGATTTGAGCAGGCGGTAAAGAGGTCTTGCCGGAAGTCTTCCTGTGGGAACATGTTGGAAACTCCAACATGTTCCAAATGATGTGCAAATCGTTGACACGATCCATTGGTGCATAGTGAACTTGCATTCAAACATATTCAAACTTATTCACGCCTGTCTGCGGATGTATTCATTCCAATCGGTGCAATCCAGAGCGGCCAAGGCTCCTTTTGCTGCTGCAATAAAACGGAGGAAACAATGCATTCTGAGTAAGCTTGACTCTGAGATATTTTGAGTCTGTGGCGATAGATGATGTTTGCTGCCAAGTCATTTACGGCCTTTGCAGCGTCGGGAAAGATCAAAGAATAAGCGACGGCCACGCACAGTTTGTGAGCCTCACACTCGAACCATATCACCCACGCGATATTGAGGGTATAAGCAGGTACATATTTGGACTTCGATAGATCTCTATATTTTGTCGATATCTGCACTTCCTTTGGCGGCACCAGGGATCCTACACCACGTGCACACAGGTCAATAGCAATCTCCCAGATTTTCTGGGAAGCCTTGGAAACAAAACACATGGTGGAACTGGTGGAACAGCACCTGCTGAAAGTTGTTTGTTAACTGAACATGGAAGCCTGAAAAGTCGCTTAGAAGGAGACATGAATGGTGAAGACTGCCTTGTGAGGAGAAACCTGTCCCAGCGGAACTGCTTGTATACAAATCATACCCAATATGCATCTGCGCAGTGCCTCTGGCGCGGCATGTCGGATAACTGCTGCATTCTGTCTTAGCCTCGAGCCAACTCCAAGAACATTGAAACACCGCCGCAGAGGTGCAGATTGAGTCTGAAATGTTTCAGGAGCACGCGCTGGTGGCAGATCACTTGGAAACTCAGACTTCCAAAGAGTTCGGCGATACCTGCAAGTACAGCGCCACGCACAGTGTGCCAGATTTGCATAGAATATCATAGAATTGTTTGGTGACAAGACATTCCCTGCCCCATGAGAAACAATTGCCGCGGCATCGCCATCTGGGGTCGTGCCCGTCATCGTGGTCGACATCATCACAGATGACAGAACCAACTACTAAACGGCAAGAGTCTGCGGCCATCTGAGGTCCATGCCATCGAATGCTGGCAGTCGCATGTCCTGTCAGGCAGCGGTGCTGAAATTCAGCTCAAAGTGCAAGGCATGGTGCTCAATTCCTTCCCTGTACATGACTGCATGCATATATGCACATTGAATTCAACACATATTGCAGAGATCATGAGATCTCTGCAAAAACCACAATGGTGTATCTGATACTTGACAGTGTCAAACCAGCACTCGGTTGCCTGGACGCTGTGCGAAAGTGCAAAGCCACACTTCTTTGCACAGCTGTGTTGCTCTCCACATCGTCCATTAGCAATGCACACAGCATTGCTATGTCACCATGACTGTTCGAGACGGATAAACAGCAGATCAATAAATGCGTAGCTAGGTTAGACTGAGAGGTTTTGTATTCAAGGCCGGTGCTTCAACTTTCAATGGCAGTGATAAACTCATGATTCAACGATGGCCCTGGAAATAAGACCAACAAAGAGAAGCAAGCCAACGCGGCTGAGGCGGCAGGACTCTGAACCCAAGATGGGCCAGGAACGGAACTTTATAGTATGCCAAATCCATGGCTACATGGGTAAGCCAAGAATTGAAGCTCCAAAGAATTCCTTCTACTTGCAAACATTGGAAAGTGCCTTGTGTTTGCATTGGAATCTTTACCAATGCTCCCAGAGCCAGTCCGTGCCATCCATGCTATTCCCCGGATCGAACATTTTGGACGTTGGCTTTCTGCAAAGATTGAACTTATGTGGCCACACCTTGGTCGATATCCAACGTTTTCGTGTCGAACATCTTTCTGTGCACATTTTGACGTTACCCTCGTGTTCTGAACCAATCGAATCCACTAAACTGAGATAGGCCACATACAAATATGTACAGAATAAATGGTTCTTTGTACATGGATCTGCTTAAGAGATCCGTTTAGCTCATAACAGCGTGCAGCCAGATCGACGAGCCTGCAAGATGAGACAAGTGAGAAATGTTCACCTGTGTGCACTTGCTGTGTTTTTTCCGGCTCATGTCCAGTAACAGATCATTTGAGAAAATCCGCCTAAATATTGGGCGCATGGAAAAAATGCCGAATTGTTTACAAGAAGGCATTGAGCTGAGCTTTGAAACGATGCATTTTTTAAGGAAACCCTGTGCAAGCTGAAAGCTGTCAAGAAGTCCGCCTTTGCTGGCGACGCTTCTGCTTCAGTGGACGCCGGCGCCTTTCGGCAGAATACAACTTCTTTGTTGGCTTCAACCTGTGGCTATCTGATCTCATCTCCCACGAAATATCCCACCTCCTCAGCGCTTTGCTTGCGTTTCACATCTGCATTGTCTTCAGCTTCAGGACTTGAGCCCAAGGGCTCTGCCTGATGCATGGATCAATGTCTGGATTTTCTCGTTATTGGATATGTATAGTATAACATGGCAAATTGTCTTATTGTAGCTTTGGGTCCTGGAAAAGGCATGTGTTTGACTTCTGTTTCTCAGCGCACCTGCAGCTTCCCTTCTCTGAAGGCTGCCACGAAACCACGTATTTCCGCAGCATCGAGATCCTGCAGGTTGTTGGGGACATGGTCAATTCATCACAGAACGCATGACAGAGATTGATAGAAAAGGTGACTAGAATATACTAGAATCTCAGAATGTCATAGAAAATCGAGAAAACCCTCCTCCCCACTGTCCCCACCTTGTCAGATTCAAGACGGTAACGCTTCTCACCGTCCACATCAAGTATGACCAAAGAGGGGCTGGCCGTCACGGCACTCATCTCCCGCACCTGCGAGTGCTGAAACCGTCTTCCTTTAAGAACTGAAAGATGGCTATGGGTCAAACATCAGAATAGCTGGTAAATCGATCATCATCCCCCCAAAATATAGTTTACAATTAGTTTGGTATCGGTATAATAGTTATTGAATGGTACCGACGGAGCCCCAGATCTGTCCAATGATAGATTCCTTGGAAGCAAAGCCATCTGACCAGTTGGGCCTGTGGTACAGCTCCAGAGGGCTGTAAAGCTACAAAGAAAATGATTGCTGGGACCTCGGGGAGCAACGCAGGAATGATTTGAAGTGGAGGAAACACGAAAAGTGCTGCCCAGCCTGTCCATCAACTCGTCCAAGCGACTCATGTACCTGTAGCTGCTGTAGCTTTGATGAAGCTGTTTGGATGTCTTTAGTATTCTTGGGATATCTTGGGATCTGCCAACTTAGGTTGCCAAAACCTGAATGTACAGATTGTATCAGATTGTTACATCATGTTGCATCCAGGATCAGTGGCGCCACCTCATTGGCGACTTCCAGAAGGTTCTGAAACAGTTGGTGCTGCCTGCCAAGGCAGCCGATGTCGACCCAAACATGGTGACTTTCACTGTCCAACTCTCCGCCTGTATGGTGGCAGGCCCTCAAGGAAAAGGCAAACGCTGGGAACCTCAGGAAATCATATAAAATCTTGTAACATTTTGGAAAATTACCAGAAAAGATTGAGAAACGCTGCAAAAAAAATCAGCGAATCTCACAAGTCTGATCCTGTGCCCTTGGACTCGCAGTGTATTTCCCCTGCCCAGCCACCGAATTGATCTCCTCGATAGGGCGCGCCATGTCCAGCCTTCAGGGATCCAATCTCTGCAGATCTGGACCGTTTTGGCCAAGATTCTGAGTGCCCCAACACAGGTCGTTGGTACATGTCCAATCTCCGCTCCACCACCTCCATGATGACACCTCGTGACAGTGCCTGCCGGATGGAATCGTTCGACAAATGTTTATGAGATTCCAAAAGGCACAATTTCTGTCTGAGTCACAGATTCACCCTAATGAAATCCGACACATATATACTTTTTCCCTATATATGCACTTCAACACCCCGCCTCACTCTTAGTTGGCTTGGGAAGATACTTTGTGTAGTCCCGGTCGTGCGTGTATGACAAACAACTCGGTCCGCCAGCCAGGCACTAGCTGCTCTGAAGAGCGCCAGTCCATTCAACCACAAGTAACTTCAAGTAGGTCAAATCTAGTCACAGGCTCTTGGGACTTCCTGGTACAGGGTTTGGTTTCTTTTCACTTTGTGTTTGTCAACATTTGCTTGGAAAGCCCATTATGATGCAACTGAATTCAGAGAAGCCTCAGTGCTTGCACTCACTGCTGAGTCCCCAACATTGGATCTGGAGTCTCAGCATTGGAACTCCGAAGTCTATGCAACTGATACGCCTGACTTCTGAGGCGGTTAAGGAAAAGCTAGTCCAGATATTCAACAAATGCACGCCAATGGCCAAGCCGGATCTGACAACAAAATCCTCTGTTTAAAAAAATGTGCAAATACTTTAGCTGGGGTTTTGTCATGCAAAAGCTCGACAAAACTTTGAGATTGCTATACTTGAGTGGAGTATGAAAGGAAGTCGGGGAATCCATTGGTGGCGTTGAATTGTGTCAAAGCTTTGACACTATGACGTCTTTAGTTCCAAAATGTCCAGCCCGGTTGGATATGTCTATGGAGAGGAGGTAAGCTTGGCAATACGTAGTGTGATCTTGTGTCTCAAGTTTCTTTAAAGCCGTGTCGCTGATCCGCTAGCACCAGTTTCACGCTGACGCAATACATATTTAGCCTTTCTAGTTGGTCCAAATTTCACCCCTGCCTTTGAGTTGCGGTAGGTCTCGCTGACCGACCATAGGATAAAGTTGACACGCTCGCCAGACTCAATATTGTCCGCACCTAGAGACCCAGGTCTAGTTGGCTTGTCGCTGACGAATCTTGATTCACTGCTGTGATTTCCAGTGCTTCAGCAAGGTCAACTAAGCTGCCGTCCATGGCGATGTCTTCCTAGATGAATCACAGCACGCCCCTGTGCAAGTGCGAATGGATTTTAGGTGGGAATCAGTTTGAATTGGTCAAAACAAACATGCAAACACCGCCCACTATAGCACCTTCGCATGAGTGTAGGTGTGCTGAAGCTTTCTGTGCTTCTCATCCGTCACCAAGCCGCAAAATGAGAGCGTGGCTCCAGTAAACTCCTTAGCAAGAATATCACGAATGTATCACGGAGCACATGCAAAAGAACCAACCAATCATAATCATGCCATTCATCCGAGAGGGAACTACCAGTTTAAGGCAGTTTCTGTGGCCCACACCTTCCCCAGGCAAGCGTTGAGAGTGATGTCAGAGTCATCCTGCCAACTCGAATTGACAGCGGACGAGACATTGCCAGTGGCAGGCATCGAGTGCACGCAGGACAATAATGGATGCAGCATGCAAAAATCCTCATGCATGTCGAGGCCAACATCCTCGTCAGCTCTGTACCTGAGTGTGAGTGAGCAGATTGCTTTCATAATGCCCACCCTGATCTTGTGTCCCTTTCGTTCGTTCCTGCAGCCTTTTGTCTGAATGGGGCCTTGTTGCTCCAAGTAAAATAAAGATGCTATGGCTGCTATGGCTGTGGGAAGGCCGATTTCAGCAAATTAAATTGTAGTTAGTTATGTCAATCAAAAATTCAACACGACGTAACCAGTCCGGCCTCACAATAAAGCAATGATGATCTTCACATCCTTTTGACTCTGTTGGGAAGAGGGAGGTCATCAGCGGCATCAAGTATTCCTGGCGACAGTGCATCTTCCTAATCCGTTACCTTTCGTACAGCCTGTACACTGAAACCCAAGTGCAAGGCAAGATTTGGCTTTGCTTATCCCACCAACGGTCACAAATGCATATGACTCCTGCTGAAGAATAGTGATCAATGGCTCCAATCCTCAATGTCCGGCTTCCGCTCCAACCGTCCAATTTCTCAATTTCCACTGAACACCGGAGCAGGCTAGGTTCCAAGCCCAGCTGGTTTAGCACAACTCCATACCTGCAAAGTACACCGAGCACTCAACAGCAACAGCACGTGGGAAGACTGGACTCTGGAATGAATCACAAGAGCATCCACACTAAAATGAATACTAAAATGCACAGAACATTCTTGGACGTGTGTGTGTGTGTGTGTGTCAGTGTGTGTTCTTGTGTCTTTGGATGTTGCACCCTTCGCGTGATGTTTTCAGAACATCTTGTGAAAAATCTCGCCTGTTCATCCCATTTGGACGATCCAAAGCCTGAGGCCAGGCCGTACATATGAGACACCCGTTGTTACTTTCATCTACATTCTACGTTGGTCATCTTTAGTCTACCTTGGGACCTTGGCCTTTTGGATCCTTTGAGTCATTTTTGACAGGTCAACCTTCAAAGGCTCGCAGCTCCAAACCACCCTGACCACAATTGTCCTGGCCTCACGGGCTGTTTGCTGCGCATGATCAATCTCTTCAAGTAACAAATTGCAGAACCTGGCAGCAAAACACGCAAATGTCCAAGAGCTACACAAACCTGTAGCATGCTCGGATTTGTCGAAGATATGCTTTGCTTATTCAAAAATCTAAGTTCTGGCAAGAAAAGAATAAAGCGACTTCAATCAGTCCGGATGGCTCTAAGTTGAACATTTCAAACGAGTAAACACCAGGTGCTTCTTCTCGCAACACCTCAGCCGATTGTGGTGCACCGCTACTCAACTGTTGACCCCGTCTAAATCATGGACACGTTGTGCAAACTGGGTGAACGGCATCCTTAAAATCTGGATGTTCAGCAGTAGCGGCTGTCAAAAAGGTTGGTGACAGCCACCTGCATTTGGAACGCGTTTGCCATACTATTGGTCCTTATGCACCTTCTTCATACATCTGGTTTCTAAATCCTGAAGCCTCACCTTTTCAAGTTTTCGCGCTGGTTTTCGAACAGCTCAGGATGCAAAGGCTTGTACCGGCCTGGCAGCTGGCAGCTGTTCTGGTTCCAAGGATTTTTTGATGCAAAGGTGGGGACGGAAAACGAAAACTTGGCATGCAGCAGAGTGTGTTTCGCATTTGTTTGCGCATGGTTCTATCACACAAACACCAAACCTGCTCGATAAATATCTCCGAAGTAGTGCTTGCGTACCTCCTGCTTGCCTGCAAGTTCTTGCAATGCGCAGTGATTCAGAGGGTGCTCAAAGCACGTCGCTTCATTGTAAAAGATCAAAAAGTATCAGAATACAAAACAGCACCTGACAGCACCTGACATGACACTACAAATCCACACCCAGCTCCCATAGAGGCATCAGCTTTTTGGATGCTCGCTGCATTCGATATTTCAGTTGGCACAAGAAGAAATCCGCAGAACCTTTTGCTGGTCGCAGGTCATCCAGAAGTTTCGCTGGACCCGCGGGACAGGTGGTGTCCATATGTCAGGCAGCGAGTTGAGAACGTGATAAAGTAGCAAAAATTTTGCATGTGTTGTTTTTGTCTCTGACTGAATTTACTGCCCTTTCTTTTGTGAATGATATGACGCTAGATGTCAACTATGATCAATCCACGGTCCAATTCAACCGAAAATTTGGCTTCCTTCCTCTACCGTCTACGCCTGCGGCTACGGCGACTGCGACTATCTCTACGGCTGCGCTCACCTTTATTTCTGTCTTTGCTTCCTCCTGGCGCGTCTTGTGAATGAGGATGCAATTTTTGGCACTACTGATCCGTGCAGGGATCCTGAATCCAGAATCAATATCAATGGCTTTTTGATTCCTGGAGGCACATCTATGCTGTTTGCTCACACAAAAGATGAAACGCCGCTCCAAGATTAGATTTCCTGCCCAACTTGCATCGTGCACCCGGAAGTCAAAAGTCACTTGATGCAATAAGCCACAAGATCGGTTCAAACTCAAGTTGGTGTGGGTGGAAATTTAAGACCCTGGGACCCACTTTCTGAATCATCCCAATGTGGGGCACTCATGGTAGGGACTCAATTTTGACCCATGCCCAAGTGGCCAATTAGTGAGCCTCTGACGGGCTGGCTCCGACGACTTCGAACTGGCTCTGGCGAGCTAAATTCTTCCGGGCGCCAGTGGCTGGCACTCCTGCACAAAAACATAAGATATGCAGCAAACTATGCAAAACTCGCAAAAACTTCAAAATATGCAAACGTTTTGCATCAAGATAGCTGCACAAAATAGCTACAGCGAAAGGCATTAAGGCATATGGTCTGAACCTGCACATGTACTGTAAGCCCCGAGTCATGACTACTGGCACTTGAGACAGCATAATTATCATTGTTATCATCGTTCCGCCAACCCCTTACTAGTATCTTTGTGTTCACCTGTGCCATCACATACTGGTTTATAGTTCCAAACCAGGCAGTATAACATACTCTAACCCACTATATTCACTAATCTGGTTGGTTTATAATTCCATATAATTCCAAATCAGGTAGTATAAGTTTGTAGAACCCACTACATTAACAATCACTAACATATATTATGAATCAATGTACTATCCAACCCATCAACAGGACTTCGGCCTGCTCCGGCTTGGAGGAGTCCTAGCTTTCGGACTTCGACTTCGCCGCTTTCGAGCCTAAGATGAGTCACCCTTGACGCAGTGAGCTGCATATTACTTTCAGTGTAATATTTTCATGTAAATTGTTAGTTCCATATCTAATCATGTTTGATCATGTTTAATAGTTTTATATAGTTTCATCATGTATAATCCATTTTGTATTCTCTTGCCATTGCAATCCAAAGAGATTGATTTGAATGGAATTAAGCTTTGCACAGGGCTGCTTCGACCTGTCAACGCCAAACCAGCCAAACCATGACTGTCGCGATTTGCAATGTATAATATGTTGTTTTAATGAACTTTTCAGCTTTTTCTCCGACATGATGCTTTTTCATGTCCACAATTCACCAATATTCACCATAATTGATGCTGCAACTGCTGTGGCTTCCCAACCTCGACCTCTCTTTGGACTGCGACTGTAACTTGGACTGCGGCTGGGACTCCTGCTGTCACCATCTGTCACCCTGAGACAGGAGTTGACACTTTGAACATCTTCACCCAACTCCTAGGCCAACATCCTCTAACCCGACTCCAATCGTTTGTTCCGCGAGGCAATATGAACACAGTTGCAGGTCCTGTCAGCTGGCCGAAACCTTGTCAGGTCGAGGAAAAAATAGGCTCAACGGTGGCATCAAGAACTTCGATTTTTCTACTGTTTTTTTTTGGCAACTTTTCTGTTTTCCATTCTTTCAGAGGCGTCGCCACTAAATTCCAGTACAGCTTTCGCTGCTAGCTAGGGCTCCCCGCTTCGCAGCCAGCAGTTTCTCATGACTAGCAGTCTGAGGTATCAGTTCCTTGTTGCTGTCGACATCATTCGGCATAAGTCTATCAACTTTCGGAAGGATCTATATCTATATTCGATCGCCAGCCATTAGGGTGAACACAGGCACGTTGGCCAGTTCAGAACGTTTGGACTCTGAGCTTCTTCCCAGTTGGCTTATATTATATGTCAGAATAACCCTTGCATCAACTCTGTCAACGAGCCTCCTAATGCATCCAAAAGAAATCAAAAGAACATATCCCTTCCTGAAAATAAACAAACTTAACTTAGCAAACCTTTTGAATCCTGTCCGCCTTTCAATAAGCTTCATGCTACCACTTTTTGTACTCCATTTGCTGTGTCTGAGCCCTCTGCCGGGACCCCTCGACGCACAGCCGGAGCTGCAGTACGCATTCCAGGGGAGGTTTTTGCAAACCTGCGAAGGTTGCTAGATGTCGTCTCCGGTGAACGCAATGATGACATGCAAAATAGTGCAAAATGAGCTGCTCAGAGCATTGCTTCTGTGGACTTTTGGGGAGGTTTTGGATAGTTGCGGCACGTCTCACATGTTTTAGATGCAACTGAATCTGGCCTGATCATGACGCATTTCCCCTGCACGTTGCGACCATTGAGCCCCTGTTGCGCGTGCTGAACGTTCTACGTTCTGGACACAATGTCCAAAACGAACAATTCTGATTCTAATTTTCCTTCCGTACCCGCAACTGCCCCATTGTACGAAGGGACGATGGTGTCTGTGGTCGAAATGAAGATTGCTAAGGCGAAATCAAATTGTATATGTCATAAACCCGCTGTAGGCTCTATGGTGAAAGGCTACAATGAACTTTAAAAAAGCTTCTGCTTGAATGTGACTTATGTGACTTCTTCTACTTCTTGATACGTAAAAATGTTGTGAAAACGTTGAGAAAAGGTTTGGGACACTGCAGAGCTGCCGCGACCTCCACCTATGGCCACTGCGCTGCTCATCTCAGCATGGCCTGCATTGCCTTTCGGGCATCGTCCCGACGGGCAAACTCCACGATGGCAATGCGCGTGTCAGGCGCCTGAAATCCGTCGGAAGTCCCAAGAAGTCCCAAGAAGTCTCAGGGGTAGCGGGGTCTCAAATCCTGCGTCAATGTATGTAAGGCTGTCAGAGTCAAGAAGCCTTCATGGGCAATAGATGGCAATAGCCTCCTTTCCGGCCCTCTTTTGAATTGAAACTGACCCGAGTGAGATCTAGGAAAGGTCCAGGCCCCTTTCATATTCTTGTTCTGAGTGATGTTCACATTCCGGACCTTGTGGAACACATTGATCTGCGGTCTGTGCAACTTGATGGCATGAAGCCTTGCTAACTGCTGTCTTGACTCTCTGGGATGGCGGACTCTTCCGTAGTGTTCAAATTGCGCTTGGAGAGCCTCACTCGTCACACCATCCTGCAGAGTCCAGATTCCCCCAGGAGTGTCGTTGACGACAAATGCGACAAATGAGACAACAACAACTTTGCCAGACCCAACCACCCAGAATCACTGGCCTTGATTCCCTGGACACACAACGTTGCGTAGGGAAAGGCCATCTTCTCATGTTACATGGCGCATCTGCGCCCAAACGTAGTGTCCTCTTTGTTGTATTTTGTTGTCTGTTCATGTCAATGCTGCGAGTCACCAAAAGATACCCAGCTCTGTCTGAAGTTGACCAATTAGATCCAACTAGTACACGCAGCAGGTTGCCAGTAGAACCTGCCTGGTCAAGGAGCTTGAGCCCATACCACAGGTATGTCTTGCATGCAATGTTTCAGAAACATGCGGATACCAACAACCACAGCGTCACCAAGGATCCACAAGATCATCGCTGTGGGTCGCTATGACCCCTTGCCTCCAGCTTCAGAGGACATAGCGCAAAGTGCACGTGGATGTCTCTGCCTAGCAAAGCAAACGATTCCTGAACCTGCAAACTGTTGAAATTTGAACATGATCTCGTGGCATATCATGGCAATGTCTAGTGGAGACCAGTGCAAGCAAATTTCCTGCCTTGCCAGCAGATATCCTTGACTCAAACAACTTGTGGTGCCTCTTGCTATCTTCACTCGCCATCAGTCACCAGCATTCTGCCTTGTCCTTTCGCCTTCTTTCTATAGCTGAGACAAGGGCTTGGAGAAGAGAAAGATTGGCTCAGTGGCCTTCCAGGACTGATGCAATGCACTACTACAGGCATCAACAAAAAAAGTGCCAAAAAGGCTGGAGTTGAATAATATAGCTTCAGTCTGCAATTCTACCTGATTGATCCTGATTGTACGTCTCCTCTAGATTCTGGATATCAAGTAAGAGCTATCAAGTAAGAGCCAAACAGAACCCGAGGTAGGAGAAGTGGCCTGAGCGGAGCAAAGCATTGCCCTGTGACTTCCATGTTCAAATCTACCAGGATGGTATCTTGGGAGCAGACACCAGGCTGGCAGTTGCCTGCATGTTTTGGACATGCGAAAGTAGGGAAGGACTGAGTGCTGGGGACATCGGAAACATGATCAAAACACTAGAGGCTACAGAGAAAAACTTGCCGATGACATGAATATGCATGCACACACAAGAAAGCATGCAATACAGCATTCAAGCAAGCGCTGGGCAGACGCAAAGAGCCAATGCTCGGACTTCTCGGAACGTGCCTAAAGCGCCAGAAACACAAAGATCACAAAGAAACCACTGATGTATCCCAAAAAGTTGATAAAACATGACAAGATTTGATATTCAGTGTGAGGTACCCACTGCCATAGCAACAGAACCATGTCTTAAAGACTACAATCTGATGAGCCTCGAAAACTGTGACGCCGCTGCGTAGTAGGCCTTCAGGCATTTTTTCACAGCTTGAGCCGTTGAGCAAATAGAGTACCCAGCATGATGCGGGTCCTCAAGTTGTGTCACCTTCAAACAATAGTGCAAACACATTAATTAGATTTAGTTAGGTGAAAAAGTCTTCAATGAAATAGATGTACATGGTGCGCCAACATGGAACCCACTTTTTATTTTGTTTGTCCTACGTTAGTTTGCGGGAGAGTAATATCAACCGAATGCGCGCTCGCGCACCACAGACACCGCTTCCCCCTTTCTCACTTCCCTGCTTTCAAGAAGAAGAAGAAGAAGAAGAACAAGAAGAACAACAGCAGCAGCAACAACAACAACAGCAACAACAACAACAACAACAACAACAACAACAACAAACAGCAGCAGCAGCAGCAACTCCTAGACCTCACCGGAAAAGGGAATCCTTTCGCATCACATTTGGGAATCACAAGTACACTACTTGATTAGTAGATCCTTTGGCTCGCCTATCCGTCATCCGAGGCTTATTCCCTCCTTTCAAGTATCAACCGCTGTACAGTGTATGCCAGGCCTGGAGAACCACATCACGTCATTGAAAGCGAGCTTGGGCCACAGGACAGAAGACAACAATGACGACAATTTCCAAGTGGATACTGATGGCTTGCAACACCTTCCACCTCTTTCCACAAAATGGTCTTCTACAAACTTTCTGTGCATTCAACTGATTACGGCACCAATGGAGTCTTGAAGTCGGTCCCGGAGCCAAATCAATTTGTAGTACGTTCAAAGAAAATCGGAAAGAGAGGACTCCATTCGTGTGGCTGTAAGAATGGTATGCAACTTGATGCAAATTGAAACTTCTGAGTCTTTGAATCTGCGCACGATCTTCTTATTCTCTGGCATTGGCTGACAGTGCTTCACATGCTCCCTCCCTGTTTTAAATGTTGGGATTTGGATGCGAAGCAAATCGCACATCAGGAGCTGAGTGATCAGAGAGCTTCATTGGTTTAGGCGGTCAGCTCTGGTGGGCTCAGAGATCGAGGCCTCAGGCTTGGCTTTGTTTGTGAGCCCCTGGTCATCCATCCCACAATAGGAATCTTATGGAATCTTCATGTATAGCCAAACCAATATATAATGGGAGGATTACCATCCCCGTTTACAGGAAGATAAACCATATCATATCTCGATCGTGGCACACAATGCACATATCACTTGCCGAACTTGAAACGATCACAGGTGATTCGTAGACGTCACTGCAGGAGTGATGGTCCAGTCCAGCCCACGCGCCGGCCTCCTCCCTTGAAGTTCAGATATTTGAGCACGCAAGTGATGGGCCACAGCTGGACATGTAGCTTCATGAGCTTGTGCCTGGTTGCGTAAACCAAGATTTCCTAGGCAGAACTGGAAACCGATCTTTCCAGGCACGAAGGCATGTCATGTTTGGGTCTGGGGGATAAGGTGCTTGTACAAAGACGGCCAAGACCACCGCTGATTGTGGCACTGCTGGTTGCGAAACGGCTTCTGGCTACCTGATTCCTTTTCATTCCCTAGCCACAACTACTACCTATCCTATCTACTACACTACACACAGTATTGTACAGTCACCTCTATGAGGGTCTTCGTGTTTCTGTTGCCAGTAGATGTCGATATGTTGATGATGACTTTTTTCATTGACGCCTCCATCTCCAGAAGAACTTCGGCTTCTGAGGAGTCATTCTGAGCGGGTGAATCACAATTTTGGCAACGAACTTGACCAGAGCAACTCATGCAGACCGAGCAGACTGATTTCATACTGAAAGTTGTCGTACCTCCTCCAACAGAAACGACAGCATTTCAACTTCATGCTCAGCCTGGCAACTCTCAAGGCTGTGGCCCAGGGACTTCATGGCTAGAAACTCTCGCGATCGGGAGAATGTCAGCCTCGAGGAGGGTCCTTTCTCTGGGCTTCAGGCCTGTCAAACTCAATCTGTATGAAAGAGAATGTATCATTCATCTTCACCAGGTGGTTGCACAGCATCTGTGGGCCTTCTTTCACAGCAACCTCTGCCTGGAAGATTCAATGAGGAAAGGTGCTGATGGCTACGGCTACCAAGTAGGACAAGCGAACCAGGCACAGACACCAGTCGAAAAGAGGAGTCTAAGAGTTGCACATCAGTGTAGTATATGTAGAATGGCTGTGTGTGTGTGTATGTATATATATATATATGTATATATATATATATATGTATATATATATATTCTACGTCGGTACACATATGACGAAGAGAGACTCTCTCTCCTTCTCTTAAGTGCCCCTTCTCCTCCCCCTCACTTCAGCTTGCCTCAACTCGGAGTTTGGCTGCTTTGAGCACCACATTCACAAACTGTGCCAGGCAAAACAAATTGCACCGCTCAAGAAGGTGTGGTTTCTTCAAACAGCCAGTCACCACACCAGACCAATCCAGCAAAAAGGTTCTCAAATCGAATTCAAATCGTTACCATTTTCTTGTCGCAGCATTCAGCGATATATCCAAGCAAAGCGTTTTGCTTTTGCTCGGGAAGCTGAGAAGACCCAGGTCGCTTGGAGCGACTGCAAGAGGGCCTGTAACCATTGTCACCGGGTAACGAGATCCTCATACTTCATGTCCGAGGAAGCATTGGGGCTTTCCAGGCAAGTCCACGTATGTACAGAATCTCGACCCTTGAGGTACAAACTTTTGATTGTCTCCCGAATGGCACTCATAGAGCCCCCAGGTGCTGACATCCTCGGCGCCACACGGAACTAACTAAGAATTAACTCGCAGATCCACTCATGAAATTCCACAGCTCACAGTTTCTGCAGGGTTTTCGCGCTTCTTGCCTTCAACCCATTCTTGTGGTCCTTGTGCACTATTGAGTCACTCTTCAATGCCTTGGCTCATCTGAGGCGGAGACCTCATCTGACCAAGTGTCCAGACAGGCCATCGACTCAGCCTGCTTCATTTGTTGGTTTTCGTAGATGAAGAAGCCGCATTCACCCTGCAAAGCACTGCAGCACAGTGAAGGGGGATGCCACTTTGAACTTGCGACCTGGTGACTTGCCGGAGACTTGACTGTTACATTCAGCTTAAACATGCTACCAACTGATGAACCGAAACCCAGCGATCCTGAGGGTCCACGAATTGCGCTTCGTTGTCGAGGCATTGTCCATCGGACCAGAAGAGCTTCAAGCACTTTCGACCTCATCCCAAGAAGCTATGGAAGAACCAACATGCAGAATACGCAGAGAGAGAGAGAGAGAGAGTGCCAGTGCCAGTGCCAGTGCCAGTGCCAGTGCCAGTGCCAGTGCCAGTGCCAGTGCCACCAATATGCAGAATACATGAAGCTATAGTAAATTGATGTGAATTGGCCCAGGGTGCCTTCAAACATCTTCAAACAAGATCGGACAACATCAGACTCTTCCGCGCCTCGCTCTTTACATCTGGCTGGCAGATTGACCTGCGGTACGGCCATCTCAGCATTTAGCCGGGCAAAGACCTGGCGAAGAGGAATCTTCAGCACAGTCATGTATCAAATCAAGCATCTAAGCATATCTAAACAGGGGCTTGCGATATATTGCCGCCATCATTATCTTGGAATCTTCCAGGATAGAATCACCTTACATACACCTTGCCTCCGGATGCTCTCTTTGGGCTTTCCGGTAGAGCTCGGTCTCCAGCGGGACTTTGGCACCCCATTTGGAAAACCTGGCGGTTACAAGAGCACGTTCATGAATAAGGGCCTTGAAGGGGCACCTCGTATTCAGACATTGAGTGCAATTCATATAGATCCTGCCTTGCAGCACTTCCTTTGTTTCGGAAAGATATGCAGGGAGCCTTGCATTCCCAAAGTTCAGAAGTTAAACATCACTGCGATGTCAGGTCTCACAATGTGGTAAACTTAAACCATCCACAATAATATCACCATAAATGGGTGATATAAGATTTCGTATAAACCTGTTTGAGCCATCCCCAAATAGTAGCTTTGCTGTCCGGTTTACCACATTGTGTCTCGGTTGATCCATCCAATTCAGGCCTCTTTCAAGCCAGGCTGTTGCACATTGCCATCGGATCCAATGCATGAGCTGCCCCGTTGCAGTTGGCCATCCTCAGGAAGTCCATGCAGCCATAACTGCCACCATGGATCACCATGGGTTCTCACCACGGGTTTTCCCAAAAAATCTCACATCGCACCAGTCAAGAAGCACTGGTCAGCGACCATCCTTGGGCAGTGTTGGCTCCGGACAGCTCACCTCACATGCCGCAGTGACCGGTAGTGAACATTGGACCTCCCTGATTTGGAAACCACCGGTCCTAAATGTCCTAAAAGGAGGGCGCCAGTACCTTGCTGGACAAGGCCATTGCTTTGACACAGCCAGGCTCAAACCCAGACCACCTTCCAGTGACACTTGTACAGTGGCAAATGGCATAGTGAGTTTGGTGCTACAAGTGCAACTTGGGAAGAGCCAGACTCTGACTTCGACTTGTCTTTCATATAGGTCGTGAGCAAATGACATGCAATCCAAGTCACAAATACTGGTCACGGCACGGCCACCACCCTGGCCGCCCTGCAGATCGGAAAGGCAGGAAATTGTGCTTTGCCACATGTCACACACAGGACAGCCAAAGTCCAACACCTGAAAACATTGATCAGTGTTCCACGCTCGAAGACCGCTGCAGCATTTCCTGGAGCTTAGACGCAAAAGGGTGCACAAGCTGCTTGACTGGGAGCTTCCATCCCTTCGTCTGAGCTCCAGACTTGGATCTCCTGAGCTGCCAAATATTGCCACACTGTCACAGTGTCACTGTCTGCAACAGGCCACCGGCATATTTTTATCACTACAGCCAGGCAACCGGTTGCGATTGCCCAAGTGCCAAAAGAAACGATGGTTGTTCGAGTCGCACGGTGCCAGCCTCACACAACTTCCAACATGCAACAGAAATCGAAGCTTGCAATCATGAACATGGAGGACGAAATGACGACAATGCATCGAGGAAGCTTAACTCCCTCAGATCCAGATCCGCTTGTACCAGCTGGACCCAAGAAGTGCAAGCACATCCCACTTTGTTCCTGGTGGTGCAGTCCAACAATTCGGATCAACCCTTGATTCAACAGCACAGTCCACAGACTGAAGTCATCTCAAACACTGGCCCCCTGGCCCCCTACCCATCAACAATTCCTCGCGAATCATGAAGATCTCGGCAGGGATGAGACCAGCATCTTCGTACACAGCTTTGAACCGCTTGAGGTACCACGCAAATGGTCGGCAGCCATTGAGTCGCTTCCGAACATTCTGAAAGGTACTCATGTCCTTTGCTTTAGGTTCCGCAAACAAAACCGAGAAAACGACGGCACAACAAGTATGCAGTATGCATGGTATGGACATGTATGGACTATATATTCCACAATTCTTTTTGACTTAATTCCAAGATCATGCAGGTCCACATCCATTCATGCCAAGCATCGCCAATCCAGTCTTCACCGCCGGACCGTTTCCGATTTGCAAAGGAAGGATAATCATACAGCTTGTCGCTAAACTCTTGGAGCCAGGCATGGATAGCTCGTGCTCGATTGAACATCGTATCTCCAACACGCTTGTAATGCGCGCTGGTCTTTGCGGAGTGAGTTCTCCACATGTGCGCAACTTGCGAACGAGGTGCTGCGACAATTTCCCCGCCGCAAACCCACATTCTCACGCCCTGATCGATGTTCTCACCACCCCAACCTAACATCTTGGAATCAAAGCCTCCACTCTCGTCCCACCAGTATCTGGACATTCCTGCTAAGCCACCAGACAACATGCCCATGTACATGTCATCCGTGCCTTAGTCATGATCATTGAGGATCAAAGCATGCTGCGCTGATCACTAGCTGCACAGCACTTCAGTCGCTTCTTAATTCAGCTATGGCACCACCCCACTTGAAGTCCCCATCCCAGGTCAGATAGCACTTGGACATTCCTCCTCCACTGCCAACTTGTGTCCAGGTGTCGATATCCAGCCCTGTGATTTGAGGAATTACCATTCTGCGGTAATTTTCTCCAATCAGCGTGAGGAAGTCGACGTACCACTTGGGCTGGGGAGCTTAGTTGCACCAAGGCCGATGCTCTCAAAGACAAATAGTCGGGGAGACTGTGTCAAAAATTACCATGGCCAAATTCATAGCTTTCATGGCCAAAAAATCTCTTGCAGAGAAGGCTTCGGCATTGAAAAATGAGAAAATCACAGACCAGAAAATCCACGGAAAAAAACATAAGAATCAAGAATCAGCAGCATCATCAGCGATTTTTGTTCTCCAAAGAAAGACGAATGAGGTAGCAAAGCCAACATATTATAGTTTTAAATGTTCTTAAGTGGGATTTGCTACCCATATTTTTCATGGGCACAGTTCAAACGTCGGCAGGTGACCCACGTGGCAATCAAAGAAGACGATGATGTCACCAGTTGCTGCATCTCCTCCAGTCTGCTTGGCGCCAATGAGGCCGACCGTCTGATCGTGCCGTTTGATCAACACCTTGTATTTCTGCCTCACCTCTTCGTTCAGATGCGTTGTAGAAAGTGGTGGATTGCCTCAATCTCAGGCCGGTCCAATCTGGTGTGCTTCTGATAGCCCAACTTCCAGTCCACCTTTCTGACCAAAATAAACACACAAATGAAAAACATTGAAAAATTAGCAGCTTATAGACTTCTAGACTTATAGAGGCCAATACTATGACAAGGTGCTGCCATCATCAACCACCACAATTTCATGCAACACATCCGTAGGAGTCGACTCGTAGACAGACTTCACCGTTTTGAACTCAGGTCAGAACAGTTGGCAACTGAACAGTTCGCAACTGTCTAACAACATGAGATGCAACTTATTGATGCTACACATACGTCACGGTTGTTTGCATCCACAAAAGCAATCAATCAGCTGCGTGATTAGACTGTACTTTGGATGATGCCAATACATGTTCAGCAAAGATTCCGCCAGTTCACGCTCTTCTGCGCATGGAAGAACCTAGACAAACACATGCATGCACACAAACAAAAAACAACAAGAATTTCGCAAAAAAAAACTCAAGACAGGCATAAAGAAAAGTCTGGGCTGTTTGTTCTAAGTCCAGTCAAGAGAAGATATCGCAATTCACAAAATGCACCTTGAGAAAGAGGCAACTGCAGTTGCGGATCAAGCAGCTACAGAAATTGTATGTGGAGACCACGCCAAATCTTCAGGCGTAGCATCTAGAACAAAATTGCCCTCCCCAACAAAGGCAAGGGAGGCTCGAGGTATACTTGGAGGTCCCCCAGCTGGCACAGCAGGCTCAGGTGGCTTTGGTAGACTCTCCGACTGCAGAAAGGCCTCGAACTGAAGCAAGCTCTGGCAAAACGTCATTTTTTTGATTGTTTTGTGGACTGTCAGAATCGGATTTAGACTTGTGACGATCCCATGACTCAAAACTGAGGAGAACATGTCAATGCAGCCAGTCCTTGGAACCACGCATCGCAGGTGGATCTTCCAAAATGCCAGCTGGCTCAAAACGCCCATGTTGGGAAGTTTGCTCCACTGGTTCTGGCTTGATGCTCTCATGCAATAACAGGGACCAAATCCTCGGCCCGTTCATGTCAGTCTCTGCAACCAAGAAAGTCCACAGCCCTCAAGGTCCGAGGGAGAAGGGCCCTTGGAGAAGTGGAGACCCTTAAAAGACTGCGCAGTCTATATACGCATGCGAATTCATTTCCGCTGTATGCAGCCTTGCTTTTCTCACCTCGATCAACCTTGAATTTTGGGAAAAGAATTTCAGAGCGGTTGAGGCTGATTGAGCTGCGAAACTGTGGAAAGGGTTTGGAATGAAAGGAAACCATGAGGAAACAGTTTGCTTCCCAGGAGGAATAGTGATCAAGTGGCTGGAGAATACACAGGATGGCCCATCTCAGGAAGAAGAATCGCCATGAAGACCGCCGCTTGGGGCCGGAGGTTAGCCAATGGTATAAATCGAAGACCGAAGCAGCACTGGAAAGAACGAGACCAAGCCTGGCAGTGAAGGTCAGATCCAAAAACATGATCTGATCAGTCAAGAAACATCAATTCATTGAGCTCATGCAGCCTCAATGCACTAGGGCCACTAGGGCCACTGGGGATGTCACGTGTCTGGAGCTATCCCACCAACCAGGGCAGCCACCGGGACACACCACCTGAGTCATTTATAACATGTTACCGTCACAAGAAATGTGGAGCAAACACAAAGTCATACTGAGTCCTGCTGACATGGTATTGGATGGTATTGGCATTTACTATTGCTTGTTGTGTAAAATCCTGGAAAAGCATCTGGAATAAGCCCGTCAATCCATTGTACTTCACGCCAAGCAATTTCCTCCACATCTGGGTCTATGGCAGTAGCAACACGCGCACCAGCAGCTGGGCCATCAACGTGATTCAGCGATGTGTATGCTTTGCAAAAGCCTTTGTCAAGCGTAGAGGGATCGATTAGGATTCGATCATGCTGTCAAAATGTCACAGCCGATTCCATCGCCGGCTCCCTCTTTCATCGGTTGAGTTCGTGTGTCCCAGGCATCTTGCATCTGGATTGTCCTTTGTAAGAGCAATTTGCTCGCAGCATGCGAAATGAATGAGGCCACTTTTGTTTTTGATTGTTTGAGAAATCATGTCGTCTTGCATTTAGGATCTGGGTTTTCAGCTTGAAAGAGTTCAAAGTGAGACGGGGCAATGTCTGTGGTATGAGTCCCTTGTCTCATGATTCCGGGCCTCATGTGATCTACCATGCAATGTAAGGTCCTAATAGCTACGGAAGCTAGCAACAAGCGGAGTGTGAGATACGTCATCAGCATCACTGATTACTGCAAACAGTTGGATTGATCAACTTCTATTCCATGCGACGACGTTCCAACATGTCTTGTTCACGCTTGTTCTAATGAAGTAAAACCGGAGAACTTGTGCACACAGGAAGCACAGGCCCTGCACTAAGTAATGCAAAAGCAACAAGAAAAGTGGGAAGGCCTCTCCAGCTGGATGGGGAGACCTCTGGCAGATGGCAGACAGCCATTCTGTGTGCAGGGACTCTGACTATTCGTCATCCCGTGTCACATCAAGTCATGTAACACTGACGTAACATTGACGTAACATCACACAACTTGACTGCAATGAACATTTTAAGAAGCTGGCGGTGACCTCGTGTGCAGTGCGGTCAAGAATGCGAGGCCACCTCTTGAGCCTCTTGTGGCCTGGGACGTCAAACCTGAAGTTTCCGAGATTCGCTTCTGAGTTGACACATCGGTCACATAAGCATCATAAGCCAAAAACCATGGGAGGACTCAGCGGAAAGTCATGAGTCACATGAGGCCGGGGCCAGGTTGAGTCAAAGTTGAATTCATCCTGACATCCAAGCCCTCTTACAGTGGTAGCGTTGCTCTCTGCATGGTCATGTTTCCACTTCTGATACATCAAGCTTCAATAAGCTTCAGCATGGCTACATCATGCCCATCAGTGACCCATCAGCCAATTCGCAACTTGTTGTGTTTTCTTGTCCTACCTGCCAGACTCCGAGCGTCCACGTGGCGACTCCCACGTCATCCTGGAAACAGCAACAGACTCCCAGATCTTCCAAGTTTGAACATTTTTTGACCTGCCATGGCTACCTGTTTGCTACCTGTTTGCTACCTGTTTGCTACCTGTTTGCTACCTGTTTGCTACCTGTTTGCTACCTGTTTTCTACCTGTTTTCTACCTGTCTGTCTAGCTGTTTTCTTTTCTACTGTACTCCAGAACAGCGAGAAATGGAAACAGATTCAACAAAGTCCTGTTTCTTGACTCAACATCTCTCAGAAACTGTAATGTGAACTCTTGCTAAAATTTCTCATAGACGACTCCAAAACCATACGAGTAATTAAGTAGGGTCAGAGCGCACGTTTGTGCACTGTAAGGGGCCATGTAAGGCCATATAGAGGTCCAGCAAAATTTGAACGCAATCTGAACACATCGAGACACCAGCCGGCAACGAATGCAACATGACGCGCCTCGTCGGAGTCTTTATCGCCGACACATCTGGCCAAGTAAGTTGATGAGAGCCTCAAAGCATTTCCCCTTGGCTTTTAAGCAAAGACTTTCCAGGAGCACTTTCTTCAGAACACCACAGCTTCTGACGACCCCTCAAATCCCTCTTGGGAGCTGGCTTTTGTCCGCGTGACCTTTGCATAGTGCATGGACGTCTGACCAATGCGAAGGCACATGATACGTGGAACAAACTCCTGCAGCTGTTCCCTTTGCAAAAGCGCAGGTGGCTATAGACCGTGCCTGCAAACCGTGGTGGTATCCGGGGTGCCTTCTCAACCTGCAGGATGAATCACGCATGCTGCACATTGCAGATTCCTCTGTTCGAGAGACACACTTGTTGTGCAGCACGCGACAGCATATACCGCTAAAAAATGAATCCTGATTCAGGGAAGCAATTACATTGTGAACCTCCAGCCCAGTTCTCAAACCATACAGCTTCTCCCTTTCTGGTTTTCTGGTCAGAAGTCAGATCATAGTTTCATGGTGACACCGTCTTCCTACGTCTTCCTACCTCCTTGAAGCCACTGGCTTTGCTCCAGCTGCCAGGACTGGCGGACGAAGAGACCACGTGAGAAAAGTCCGTGAAAGTTGCACATCATGGCACGCTTGGAAACGCTTGGAGGGGGTATCTGAGATAAATATGCATCTACCTTCTACTCGCATAGAACACTGGAGATTTTCCGGCACAAAATCGCCTGAAAGATGTCACGGACCGGATTTCAGCCTGCCATCAGCATGGGTCATTGAGATTAAAGATGATTCGAGTGTTCTTTACGCTCGGCATGCCAACTTGAGCAACTGTGTAAAGCCGAGAAACATTGGTTTTGCATACTGTATTTGTTGGTGCAACGTTGATAAACCACTTATCTACCATGGTTAAAAAAAAAATGTTACAAAGCCCTTTTCAAAAGTGACAAGTGGATCAACTGGATCAAGTGGATCACGCAAAACTACCTGCAAATCAAAGAACTGTCGTTTCAAACTGATCCAACTGAGCCGCACTGGCAGTGGCCTGGAGTTCGGCATCTTCACGACGGATTGGAAGTCCTCTAGACTCCTGGAATCCGGACAGGAGGCACCGGATGCTAATCCGTCCGTATATTCTCAATTCTCTCATGGTTCTAAGTTCTAAGAGGTTCTAACGACAAATACAATGGATCTATATCTGTGTACTGTATATTTAAAATGGTTCCAACACTAGAATCGGGTAGAATCCAGAGACAAAGATTGCATCCAATCCAAGACCTGGGTCTCAAACGTCTCAACATGCCAGGCTCACAGCTCGTCTTCTCCAAACTTCACAATCGCCGTGTTTGCGCACCAAAGCCTAGCAGTCAATCCATCCGTCTCAATATAGGTCTCAGATGGTCTCAGCATTTGCATGCATTTGCCACATCTAAATCTTCTGCGCAGGTCTTCACATGTCGTTCGGACTTTTGCTGGACCTCGCGCCACTCCGCAGCTGTTTGCTGAAGAAGTACGTAGCGCTGCCTGACCTGATAGCCAACTGTGCCGGTTTTTGAGCACGGGATAATTTAAGAGCAAAAAGAACAACGCTGCGCAGAGAATCTTCAAAATGATGGTTCTCTACGCTTTTGCATCTGCTTTTGTATCCTTGTTTTCCATGGTTTTCCATTAAAGTTTTCCCTGCCTGGATCTTCGAACTCCCAAGAATTTTTGGGAGTTTCGCCTGTTTCTCACTTTTTGATGAAACGCCCAAAAAAGTGGGATGTGACCTAGTTTTTGCCCAAACGGGTGTTTCAGCATTTTTGATGTTTCATGATGGGTAAGAGGGGATGATAGCATCAACCAGCATCCATCGGCAGCTTGAAAGGGGCTGAAAATCAGATTCGAGCAACTACTGCAAAATTCATGCCTTTTGGTGTGAAACCACTCTCCCGAGCAAGTGACATCACTGTTTTTCTTGAAAAATAAACGCACAGAAATTGTCGCAAAACGGCCTCAAAAACAANCCGAGCAAGTGACATCACTGTTTTTCTTGAAAAATAAACGCACAGAAATTGTCGCAAAACGGCCTCAAAAACAATCAAAACGGCCACAAAAACCATCAAACGGACACAAATCCCAAAAAGTGTCTGTTTTGGAAATTTGAAATCTACCGTTGGTTTTCAAATTCAAACTAAGTGACATGCGAAGCTGCCGTTACAAATAGAATCTTTCATCCATCAGGCGGTTGGTTGGGATGTGGTGGTGTGGCATGGTTATCCCACAAAGGATCGCACACTTTTTGTTAAAACGCCCAAAACGATCAATTTTTGGGAAAACGCCCACAAAAACTAGTACAGTACACAAGTCCCAAAAAAATCTGGGATTTTGAATCTCTAGGTGTGACAATGTCCCTGCATCTTCCTCCATTGGCAAGTTGTCACCGTGTGTCGCAGGCGAAAATTCTCAAATTCCATCCCCAGCTTCCTTTCCACACTTTGTTTTGCCTTCCATTTTTGGCTTCACTTCTAGGTTTTATTGGAGACCTTCTGGACTTTCAGTCAATCTTTGTCTTGTCCTTCTGGTCTTTCTTCATGCCAAATCATGGCAAGATTTTCTGGTCCGTTGTCTTCTTATTCCAACGATTGAAAAAAGCGCAGCCAGCCTCGTTGGCCAAAATCGCTATGACTGGGGCTCCGCGCGGCTTGCAACTCCGCCTCTCGTGCAGGGGCACCGGCCTGGAAAACAAGCACCCAACACATAAAATGACACAATAGTATACAATAGTATACAAAAGTGGCAATTCAAACGATCCAGAAAGAGTATCATCTACATAACTGCCATGCATTTGGGAACCCTTTTGGTAGCTCGCTAGCAAAAGACTTGCTGTACGAGCAGCACGAAAAGCTTGTGTGAATGCCCGGATGGCAGAGAAACTATGTACACTAAACATTCGGAGATGCCACGAAAAGCAGCAGGAAGATGGGACTCTGAGCTGAAGTAGTGGCCAACCACGCGAGTCTGCTAGTGCCTGTGTTTGCTGGATTCTCTCACCCTTCTTGATCTGAAGACTCTTGGTTGTCATCGCGTCTTGCCAACAGGATAACATTTCCATCACTGCCCTGAAATGTGCCTTGAAAAGGAAAGCCAAGTGCACGCAACATGGCCAACATACGCTGACGCCTCACATGAGGCCGATCTTCCTCATCTTCCTCTGAGTCCGAAAAATCTGTCGAACTTTGGCTGGTTTGGCTGTCCTGGGTACTCTCCTGAGTATTCGAGGCCTCATTGTGAGCATCGTTGCCATCGTTGGTCTCTTTCTTGTCTGTCTTGTTCTCTGTGCGCAGCTTGTAGTAGTCAGGGCGGGATGGGAACTCCTGGCCGTCCAGGCTGAAATACAGCTCAGCACGGGCAGCTGTTGAGCTTTCGGGTTCCAACCACACTGAGGAGATTCGACGTCCCCAAGCCGTCGTGGAAACGTGCTCTCTCGGCACACCCAGCCCAACCAATTCGTCAACCACGGATAGTGCTCTCCGCCTTGCGGTGCTTGTAGCGATTCCACGCGGTGCACCGACACCGGCATGCGCATCCACATGGAATTTAAGCCTTGGATGTTGCTGTGCAAAAAGGGCAGCTGCATGGATCAGCTTTTTGGTCTCCTCAAGCAAACTCAATCCGCCACCATACTCAAAGTACAAGTGGTTGCTGCTGTCTGACGCACACACGTCCATAACCTTCAATCCAACCGCAAGCTGCTCCAAAGTTACACATCCTTTGGCCCAGGTTAATCCATGATCACAGAAATCTTGAGCTCGGCGTTCGGCAAATCTGCGCGATAAGATCAGCTGTCGGAGGTTGAGATCCGCAATTCCAAGCCTCAGTCTTGTGGGTGGAGGCAGGTATGCATCAAATTAAGTATGAATGCTGTTGCAGCAAATGAAATATGCATCATTCAAAGAGGCCAAGAAACCGGGCCAGTAGGGCTGGGTTGCAACAAGCTGCTCCCATAGCATCTGCAACATCTGGCAATGCAAAGCACACTGCAGCAAGGCCTGCTCAGTTCCACACAATCACAAGGAGCATGAGGAATTGGGGGCAAACGGTAAGACTATATCATACTCTTAGCAGCAAAGGATTGTGGAGGAAATACAAAACTGGCTTAACCAGCAGTCTACATCAAGGATTAGAAGATAGAGGAGGGCAAATGCTCATTCAGGGATGCTATGCACGATTGACAATCACTGAAGTCCAGTTCTAGAAAGCTTCAATACTCACTCAACAACAGTTCATATCCCTCCAAGATCCTTCAAGTTTGGTTTCCTGGCAACATGAGTTCAGGCCTGCAGAAGTGGAATCTCGACACCCAAACTTCTCTGTTTGATCGGGAGCCAACGAGGCTTCCTTTGAAGGGTATCCAGCGGAGCTCTGCACGCCAGCCATTGGAACTAAACAACGAAGCACTTGGTATTCTCAGCAGAATAACACAAGCTGTTGCTTGATGTGATCCAGTGAATCCTCAACACATTCATTCTCGTGTCATACTTCAGGATCCTATTGCAAGCTGGCTTTGAGGGCTTTGCCTGCGGGGACACAACCAATTCAAGCCTGTTTTCTTGGCAATATCAGCAGTATATAGCAATATTGTAGACACTCTCAACTCAGCTTCCATCCAAATGAATTACATCCTCGGATTTCAAGACCTCGGCAGCTCGAAGAGCTTCCAAGCGAACCGCAAGCTCCAAGGCCTCTCTGATGTTGGCGTTAGTTGTTTGGTGCTGCCATGTGGTTTCAAGTGAAGATAAATTCCAATTTTTTTCTAAATCCATCATGGCCACAATCCACTCTTTGTGAGTCTTGCCTCCTGGCGAGCTTCGCCATGTTTCTTGGCCAAGCGGGCGTTTTCTCTCTGCCTGGCGGCACGACCTCTGTGGAGTACGAATGGTTTTTCCTTCGCACCAATGAGCCCTGCCTGAGGCAGATCTCTCGGACAGCATCCTGAAGCTTCTGGGGCTGGGGCGTGCAGCATAGATGTGACATCATCATGTAACTCTACTTCGACCGCCTGATGCTCCCGCACATAGACATCTGCCTGATATGGTGCGGGCCAAATCGGTGGCAAGCTGCTCATTCAATCTGCCTTTGCCTGTAACTTCTGTTCTTTTTGAGGAAACCCTCGTGAAGTGAAAACAGGGAGAAACTGCGGGCCTGCCATCGCGCAGCACTCAGCGACGATCTCAGCTGATCAATCTCCTCAGTTTTCCGTGGTAAACCCAGAACTGGTAGTCACCCCCAATTGCTACAAGTGTATATATACACCATCCAAAATATGAGGTGATTGTGGGTTTGCTTCGACACTCCATGCACGTTCCTCGGCAGCTAATGGCAATTTCCCTCTTGGACGCAGCTTGCCCTCTGATCCCTCCTCTGTGCTGACCCTTCTCAGCTCGTCGATCTGCACAGGAAGAGAAGAGAAACATTCCAAAGTTGTCTGACCTACAGGGAACCTGCACTTCAACTATCATCCACCTCTGATTTTCGTTTTTTTTTGGACTTCATAGCCTCACACCTGGTGTCTTACTTATACTCTCAATTGAAATCGCTCTCCAGCCTTTGCTAATGTAGTGGCAATACGAAAAACCCTGGTCAACAATGATATGATTTGCAACAGAACTGTAATTGAATAGCTTCATGCATGGTGAAAAGGAGACTTCAGTCGAACCCTGGTCCAAAAGTGGCAAGCATAGTGGCTTGGCCTGTTCAGTCTTGGAGCGCTCGAGTTCAGCGATCTGGCAGGTCAGAAGTTGCGAAAGCAGACTGAACACAGATCCAAGAAGTGAGTGTCCATAAAGACAAGCCCTGAACCGCAGGCTCTAAAGCATTCTAAACCGTTCAGAAATTGGGCCATGCCAAAGGTTGCCAAATAGATGGGCCATTCAGATCCTGTCTGGCAACGTGAAACAGTAGTCTTTGGAAAGTGGACGCCTGTTCCAAACCAAAAAGAGATTGCTCGACACTCGTGCCTTCACAGCATGCTCGCATCGTAGCTCTTCCAGCTCCTCACAAGTGCAACTGCTTGAAACTTCGAGACACTTTTACTGATTGCACTGATGAATCACACGAAGACTACACTGTGCTTCTGCTTCTTCTGCTTTTGCTTCTTCTTCTTCTTCTTCTTCTTCTTCTTCTTCTTCTTCTTCTTCTCCTTCTCCTTCTCCTTCTCCTTCTCCTTCTCCTTCTCCTTCTCCTTCTCCTTCTTCTTCTTCTTCTTCTTCTTCTTCTTCTTCTTCTTCTTCTTATGCCAGTGCAGGCTGAGGAATGGACAAAGATGAGCAGTACTTGCGTTTTGTTGGGTTGGCTCAACTTTTATCTCCATGCCATCACTCAGTCTATCTCGCTGATTTGCGAGTTCCACCATTGCCACTGTGCATCTTTGGCACTCTTCGTGGCCGCATCCATCACTTCCTGCTACAAAGGCTGACTTAGTTGCAGACCTACAACTTCTCGGACGCAAATGATGTGTGAATGTACACTGCTGATGTAGCAACGCCATGCAATGTCTGTGCAGCCTCTGTGTGTGTGTGTGCTGCATCAGTCATGATGGACACTTTTGAGACAAAAGGGTGGGCCTTGGGTTCCAGCAGAACATGCTTCAAGCGCCGCAATGTCAGAGAAGTGCGCCGTGGTGCACGGGGAATTTCTTCACCAGCCCTGACAAGTTTCTAGCTGGGCGGATGATAGACTGAGTGCCTTCTAACCCCTCCTTTTGAGATCGTGGCGGTATTGTACAATCCATGTGACATCTGGTTTGATGTCCCGTCCCACATTGCTCTTGCTTCCGCCTGGTGATGTCCACCTGTCAACACATGTCTGCACTGTGCATGTAGAAAGGGGCATGTGGATGGGTGCTGAAACAGGGAAGGTCTGACCATTGATGGCGGGTGAAGACTGTCCTGTTTTATCTTCATCCCTGGCCTTCGCATGGTCAATTCGATGAACGTAAAGTTCATAGGCTTCACCACTCATCACAAGAAGTGACCGAGGTTCAAGCAGCACCTGCGCAAGATTGACATAGCCTGGAAATAGATCTGCATGAAGCGCAAAAAAAACACTGCAATCTTGCATTCCCCGCTACCCAACAATGCAAGCTGGTGTTTCCTCGCCTCCAAGCGCTGTGGATGCAAAGGATAAGCCTGAAAACATCCAATCCCTGCAGTTTGAAGGGCTCAAAACGTGTGGGCCGAGAAAACGAAAAGACGTCGATGCCAATCGTGCCTTCTTTTCAACAAGCCCGAAATACATCAGCGCAGGCCCTTCCAAAGTGAGAATGGCTACTTCTGCCTCGAATCTGGGCCCGTCACCTTATGTGGGGCGCCCAATTCCCCACAACAAACAGCAGTGGGAACAGCAGTCGGAACAGGTTATCAACCCAGCTTTGCAATCGAAAAGAGGAGTAAGGGTTTCAAGTTTATGGTTCCGTTTTTCCGGTTTGCAACCAAAGGAAGCACCACTCCGAGACCCAGAGATTGAAATCAAACACGCACTGCTGTTGGGAGGCCGGGGCTGTTGTTTTCAGTTTCCTGTAGAATGCAAAAGATTTTTACATCAATTTTTTACAAGGACCCTTGGAACAGTAGCAACATCAAATCCTCCCTCCTTTCAACAAGTTTTAGTACACTTTTACAGCAACAACAGTGTGTCTCACTGAAAACATAGAGCCCAAATGGCTGCAACCTGTCCCCTGGGCATCTACGCCATGTTGCTGTGGGCATCAATGCCCTGTCCAGGAAGGTAGCTGTTGATGAGGCACTGATTTGGCGAACCTGATCTGATAGGCACACGCTGTTGCACAAGTACTTCAGCAAAGTGCAGCTGGTGCCTTCATGACATGGCATAGCCAAAGAGTACTTTCGAAACAAATCAGCAAATGAGACACCAGCCTGATATTCCACCAGCTTGAGCCAGTGCATGCCCAATCTCATCGATTGCTGGAGGTAGAGCTTCGCAAATGGCACCATCAGGATGAGGCACACCTGCCGCACTTTCATAAATCAGAATTGATCAAGGTTCAGTTTGTGTTTTTTCGCAGCCAAACCACGCCTTTCAATATGTGCTCCTCTTGATTTTAATCTTGTTGGATGCTAAATCGTAAAGCATGATGCAAGGGCAAAGCCTCCAAGGCAGAGCAGCCTGCGACTGGTGAGCTGCACCCAACGATCCTGACCGTCCAGTTTACATCAAAAAACATTTGCAGACTTTTCAGAAGCAAACACTGGCGGAGGAATGACCTGTAACGTCTCCCCGTAGATGACAGACAGAAGCGCTCCCTGCCACCAAAACAGACTGTGTGATCGAATACACCCCTTGGTCTGCAAAGCAAATGCAAATTCAATTCTCTCTGTTGCTGCACCTCTGTTGCTGCAGGGATGTAGTCCCGGACCAAAAACAGCGAAAGCTTTGGATGTACTCTGTGGAGCTCCCAAAGTGGTCTTAGGAATGCGTGTGTGGAAAGCTCCTGATGGCTGTCAGATAGAGGGAAGTGCCAGTCGAAGCCCATCACATAACATAAAGAAAGAGGACCTGCTTCGTTCATAAGTTGAGGGTTGAAAGCAACCTTGTCAGCTGCAATTTCGGCAATCCCGTGTCTTGGTACCTGACATACACTGCAGGTACTGGGTAAGAATTTGATGTCTATGCAAGCGGAACCGGTTGAATGTTTGAGGTCTTGCGTATGTAACGTCCTGATACGACTTTCGCCAGAGGTTCTGTAGGTCAACGAAGTCTTCGTCATGCTTTGTGGGGGCCCAGGGCCTCAGATTGGGAAAAGAAACAACCAGCAACCAGCATTCTCCACTGAAGAATTCTGATTCTGAGAATTTGGGTCTCGGACTTACCGATGACATAGTGCAAAGCGATGCAATCGCTCAGATTGAGCTGTGCTTCATGTTTCGGATTCCGCAATGCATGCTGGAGGGCCTCAATCTCTTGGACACACAGTTTGGGACCTGCCTCGGTCATGTGGACTGTGCATTCTGCCATCAATGCAGCTGTGGAACGTTGAAGACTGGTGGAAGTCTACAAAGCTTCTTTTCAAAGAAGATGTTCAAAAAGTCCTGTTCTGCGAAAGGCCTGGGCACGAGCACCCAAAATCAGTCCCGTCATGGGTCAGATCTGCAAGAACTCTCAACTCTGCTTCAACAATTGACTTGACGTTGCGAAGTTGATTCAACCTGGGTGATTTAGGCTCTAAGTTAAGACCAGCTGCATGGGATCACTACCAGGTTGCTCAGAGCTCCTGAGATTCAGAGAAGTCCAGAATGAACTGAAAGCCAAATCTTCAATAACGAAACAAGTTCGAAGTTGATGCCGACTCAATCTTGAAATATGTAGCTCAGCACGACACCAACCTTTCTTCTAGCATCTCTCAATCGAAAATATGACCATCAAGACCAAAAAGCTGGAAGTTCCAAGCCGTTTCATCTGTCCAAGCCAAGAATCTGAAGAGATGGACTTGGAGTCTGGGCATCGTGCCGATGCAGCCACGTCATCATATTGGAGAAATCAGATTTGCTTGGCCGAAAGACCAACACACCAGCGTTGAAGTAGAAGCCAATGTTATCATCATACGAATCTGCAAGAAAGGCTGGTAGCACAACAAGAAGTCTGCATCACCATCACCACGCCTGGAGCTGTGTAGTTGCACGTTTCGCTTCTCCAACATTCGCAAGCTGGGACAGCAGCAAGCCTCAGTACATGAGCGGTTGCTGAGCAGCTCAGTCAAGTGGCATTCTCTTGAGAAGACAAGTAGTTCTGCGGGCATGGTTTCCTTCCAGCCCATCCCAGCATTCTTTGGATTTTCGATTTGCCGACAGGACCAAGTCGCTCACATCCCAGCTGGAGGAGTCTTTTCCAAGATGGACAGGATGTTTCCCAGGATCAAGATGTCAGCATCCATGTAGACGATCACATCATACTCCTGCGAAGTTCAGCTCCAGTGAGATACTGCTATGGCTTTTTGCGTCGCCTATGGTCAAGTTGCATATGGGATTAATGGGGTATGGTTAAGTATGGTTCTCCATCCCAGAACGGGAATCCTCATAATTTGGTAGTTAGATTCCTATGGATTGATGTCCATCCCCCGTTGTGGGTATGGCAGGATCATTCAACTACTGACCACATCTGTCTCCTCCAATGACCATAGGCCAAGCTTCTTCCAGCAGAAGTTGAAGTTTGGCCTTGGAACATCCAGGCCCAAAGCTGTGACTCCTGCTGCATCACATCAGCCAGTGATGTAAACACTCAACCAACAAGATCAACAAAAGCCACTGAATTCCGGATATAAACAAAACAAAATGGTACTAAGCTCCAAGCATGAGTGGCTCACCGACAAAGGCAGGTACTGGTACGTCTGGCAGGCTTGACAACGCTCGCAACCCCACGCCTGTTGCGAGAGGGAGTGAAGGAAGCGAGATAACATCTGGCTGCAGTTGGCTGGATCCCTGAAGAATTGCAAGTTCGGCCACTGATGATGTTATGTTAAAGCTGATAGATAAGCAAGTTGCTTGTTTCTGATCTTTTGTGTGTTAAGCTTCCCTCAGAGCTTTGAACAGGCCTGGAACCAGAGAAAGCTCTGTGTCGCTGAAGACAATAACATCGATCGACTCTGGCAGTCCAGACCGTAGACCAGCCTTTCGCAGGCCAATTGCCATCAAGGCTGTCGTGAACATGCTGTAGCTTCCATCCATGTAGCTCCCATCCGACAGCCCCACCGTCAGCACAAGAGCACCCTGGCTGTAGTCTTGTGTTGCCAGGGTCACAAAAGCAGCGCGCTGTGCAGCATCCCCGTGCCTGCACATGGCCAAGTTTGTTCTACGAGTAGGACCAGCTGGTGGTTTGTTTTTCATGCCCTCCTTCACAGCAAACAAGAGGCAAAGCTCTGCTGAGTGAAGCTAGTTTACTTGCATCATCCTGCCCTCGCCTTGAAATTCTCTGCACGTTGTCATTCGAACCTGTGAATGCAAGAGCCAATTTTGTCAAAACATCGAGTAAACACACGCGTAAATTGAGAGCGTTGTTTAATGTCACTTTCACAATCTAGAATCACTTCTCCGTGTCATATAATTCTTTTTATACTTAATCATGATACATAGATTGTTTCAGTATATCCAAATGAGAGGCCAAGATGCCTCTCCGAGTTGGAGAGCGTGAGCGATTGGCCATGTACAGCGAACGAATGCGTTCTTCGTTGACATCACAAGGTGCTGTTGGAATCACGAAGCTGTTCTAATGTTCTTCCACTGCTGTCCCAATCACAAATCCAATTCTGTCTCTGCAAACCCAGAAATCAGGATGAATCCAACAGAAGTGCACAAATGTGTCCAGTATGATGAGTTCGAACAAGAATTCACTCTAAAACCTCCACCAAGCATGAAGTGGGGCTGGGATGACAAATAGTTTAAACAGGGTTATCCTTTTTTCACATCACTGCTTAGGTTATCTGCATGTGGGTTTCTCGTTGACAAGTTGAACCAAGCGCCTTTCGCGGTGTGCTAAAAGTTATCTGTGTACAATCATCTTAAGGTCCTGTCTACAGAAAAGGATGTCCAGGAGTGCATAGTTTTGATTCAAGTGCGATGGAACAATGAAGGGAAATGTCATGAGTCAGGAGTTTCGGAACCTCTTGCGCATAAGCAAATCAGGACATGATCCAGAGTAAAGTGTTTGCAACTATGCACAAATGCAAGCCCAACCCCCCTGACAAATGTCCTCAGTGTGCAAAGCCTTAAGAAGCGCAACCTCCACGGCCCAGAAAGGGTCTCACACAAATAACTCAAATGGCCAAGAATCAAAGTAAAGCGAAGTAAGTCCAGAAAGCTGCAAGGGAAGGTACAAATCTATTGGGTGCATGAAACAATCAAGGCCCTACATGCACTTGTCAATCATGAATTAAGGTCACTTCTCCATTCAATTGTCAAACTGTTTTTGACAGACTTCAAATTAAATGAACCTCTTCACATCCTTCTGACGGCTCATCCGGATTCCTTTAGTTGGTCATTATCTCATCAAACAAGTGAGTGCAAGCGAGCCAAAGAGCCATCTCTAGAGGACTCTAACGGATAGCATGAGCATACATTAGCCGCTTCTTTTCAGGCGTCCCCATGTTGCGGTGGCAACTCTCGCACCGCAGCTGCACCGAAAAGCCCTTCTGCGCCTCTTCCGTGTGTGAGGCTTCCAGCTGCGCTATTGCTCCAGCGCATTCGGCCTGCAGAGGAAGCATGAGCCAGCCAAAGTCGCAAGCGGTGAAGGGGTGAAGCGAAGAACTATGATAATATGCTGTAGCAATCTGCAGCGTGGGAAGGAAAAATCCATTACGGGTCCCGGAAATCATTCATTCAGCAGCTCCAACCTGAACATGAGCCCAGGATTCTCCAATAAAATAGAGGCACATTCGGAAGAGTGTTGCAATTAGCAAATGGAGGCCTCGTCATCCTCAAGCTCAGCAAGCTTCGGTAGCCCTGACGTAGAGGAGCAAACATAGGTTACCATAGGTTTAGATAGTTCTGAAGGGCTACCGAAGCGGGGATGAGCAACGGGGAAGGCCTTCTTTTAGCTCCTCTTTGCAATCAGCCACTTCCTGCTTCAACCGCACCAGGTCTTCACTGCAGACCTGGAGTCAGCCCAACTGATCGCTACTTCCCTTCGTGATACGTATCTAATTCATTAAATCAGATGGTGTTTGATAACTTCCAGGCACAAAATCAAAAAAACTTCCAGATTCTTTGATTTTCCCCACCTGAATCTGTGTGCGCAACACCTCCGCCTCCATGAAACGTGCCATCACAGGCGCAGCTTCTTCACGAAGCTGCTTCACTTTGGCCTCCAATCGCTCAGCTGGGAGAAAGGGCATGGGCGAAACAGTTGTTTTTAAATCTTGACCCATGTAGATATATCATGCCACTATATTAATGGATTTGTAAAATGTCGAAACATAATCAAACTATCTGTTTTAATGATCCAACTGCAAGTGCATTCTCGCAAGTGTAGCCTCCATTTCAGCACGTTCCTGTTCAGCCTCACGAAAAAGTGTCCAGAGGAAATCACAATTCTCAGTGCGCTACAATTGTCTGGACAGTGTCAAAAGATCAACCTCTGGTCATTTGTCACTGAAGCCTTAATAAGTTCTGGCAAGTCTTGGCCCCTTGCGATGTCGCGATCCCTTTCTGCTCGGGCAACTTTTCGTTCAAGAAGAACTCGCTTCTCCTCCAGCGCAGACTTGATTCCGATCTTTTCCGGTCGCATGGAAAATCACGATCATCAAATGTTCCCAGGTTCCTCAACAAGCTCCAATTGTTTGGGGGCTTATGTTCTAATTACATCTCTATAATTCTTTTTGTGATACCTAAAGATTGGAATCCATTTGGATCGCCTTGGCCACAATGTGCCTGACAGAGCACGGAAAAAGAAGGCCGAAATATGCCGAAATACTAAACTAGTGCAACTCTGGGCATCAAGGAGACTCTTTGGCAAGTTTTGCTAAAGCAGTATGCGTCTAATCTCCCACATTGCCGATGGGAAAGGCACTCTCCCTCCCTCTCGGGTGGATGCAATTTCTCCTCCAAACTGTCAGCTTTTTCCTGCGAATTTGGCCAAAGTCAGTTGAAGAGCTAAATACTCCACTCACAGCACTTGCGGGAACAGCTTAAACTTAAGGGATCGTCACCAAATACTTGGTGTATCTTGGTGTCCTGTAGGTCAGCAACAAGCGGTTCGCTTTCTTGCAGCTGTGCTTGAAGTGACTCAACAATTTCGCGCACCTCGGCTTCAAGAAAACGTATTTTCCAGTGATTCTATCATGCATGAAAGAGGCGACACGACGGGTGCGGAACATCCTGAAGCAAATGACCAGGCCTGTCCGAAGACCAACTGTTTCGCCTCCTCTGTCACTGCAAGCTCGGAGTCTGTACCTCAGTAGATCCAAGGCAGACTGAGCTTTCAATCGCAGGCCTTGTGACTAGAGGAAGCTTTTAAGATTTTTTAGCATTCCTTTTGTGCCAGTTCTATCCACTTCTAATCATTCTTTGCAAATGGGAGCCACGCCTTGAACGAACTCCTCTAACTGCTGCAACTTCTCTGGGCCTCAGTGTGAAGTTGGCGTCAAAAATCAAATTCTTGAAAGCTTCACCATAGCCAAACAACGAGCAAAGATGTGCACACTGCGGCGCAATCATACCCCGCAAAAATGTAGATAACTTATGACAACTTCCAACTGAACTGAATCCACGACAACCTTTCCATCCCGCTCAATGGGTGCCCAAGCCCAAAATGTGCGCAAGCGATAGGTGTAGGCCAGAAAGCCGACCATCTGTGCTCCCATCACCTTTCAGAAATCGCAAATGTTGGATCACACATCCCATTCAACATTCTTCCCCAGCAATTGTTTGGGCGGCAGAGACCCCGTACCATCCAACCTTGATGATTGATGGTTGATGATAGATGATAGATGATAGATGATTGATAGATGATAGATGATAGATGATAGATGATTGATGATTGATGATTGATGATTGATGATAGATGATAGATGATAGATGATAGATTACTTTCCAATATTGATGATAGATGGTAAATTCCAAGAACATAAACCAATCCAGCCTACACTCTGCATGCTTTGCATGCAGCCAGGGCATTAGGACCCTTGGTGTGAGGATAGCATGATGGCATCGACGGGTGCATATGATCAGCTTCAGAATATATTTCGACTTTGACCTTAAGCTGGTAGATGGAAACTACAGAGAGAAAAATTGTGTTTTCAATGGCAGGATGTTGAAAAATGTAGTCTATTTGGGTGGTCTGCGCTGCAGTTTCCTTTCGAAGAAGTCTGTTCCCGCCTATGTTGGATCAGATGGGTAAAGTTTCTCAAACTATGCAAGCCCACCTCTTGATCCTCTTGTATATCTTGTATGCTGCTGTTGGAATCCGTGCTGCCGATCAAAAGAGGTCCCTTTGCGAAGTCTTTTTTCTTGTACACGTGGCAAGACTTCGGTGCTTGGGCCACAAATTAAAAGCTGCAAGTGCACAAGACTTGAGACTTTAAAAAGTGTTGTCTTTCCGACATGATCCCACATGCAAACAGGGATTCTGCAAAACCAATTGTAAATGATTCCCAAAACCCTACACCAAAAAAAGGAAGACCGAGAGTGGCACAGTCTAATCAAGTACAAACACAGGAATTTAGGCTACAAATACTGTAAGTTCTGCAATCATTTTAATGCATTCTCTCTTTTTGAGCCGCAGCTGTTCAAACAGGAGCATCCATGGCTGCGTACAGCCTCAGAACTTCAACCTGAGCGCCGCTATTGCCAGGAAACCAATCAAAATGCACCTTGCAATTTTTCGTGCATGGTTGCTGGAGTTTCTTAGTGATCCTTATTGTTTTTGGGATTCTTATTCTACCAGTGTACGGGACTATTGCTCACGGACCATGAAACAACGGCTATTTCAGAGGAGTCACTTGATCCAAAAGAAAAGCAGGTCATAAGACGCCACACGCAGTAGCACTTCGCTGGTCACACAGAGTTGCCGAAGCTGCACGCGACCAATGGCAAAGAGTGAGGCAAAATGCTCGAGTTTTGCGAAGCATGCAGAGCGCGTGACGGTGCGTTGCAACACTGATTCGCGAAAAAAAAATTGGTTGCACCGACACAGACCACACTGATGAGGGTCCTGATCCAACATATACCTAGAAGAACCCTAAGGCACTTTTTTCTGCCCTCGGCGCCTAGGCAGCTGCATACGCACTTTCACCCGGAAACTTGCAAAACTCGGCAGGTTTAAATTGATGTAGGTATCTTTATCTCAAGGATGTGTTTTGTGCCCCACATCATTTTGTGCCTAGGCATTTTTACCCGGAAGTTAGGCGGAAAACCCGGAATCTAGGCGGAAAAAACGGAATTAGGCGGATTTTGTTTGGAAACATTGTTCTGCGCTGTACAACATGACAAGACCATGCAAAAATTTATCAGCCTTGGCATTTTTGGCGGGCCTAGGCATTTATTCTGGGAATCGGCAGAAATAAATGCCTACAGGCAGGTTAGGCACTTTTTTCTGCCTAGAGGAGCTTGTAGGTATGTTTAGAACGGTTCCCCCGACTTGGCCAGCTGTAGGTGGTGAAAACTGAAAGTTGTGGAGGAAAGTGAAAAACCGAAAGCGTTAAAAATCGAGAGAAGCGGGAAAAATCGGATTGAAAATGTGGCAAAAAAAGGAGAAAAATTCAAGCTGAGAATGGAAGCGGCCACAAAAAAATCAAGCTCAAGAAGGGGAACAAAAAATATTTTAACACTGAAAGTGGGAAAAAAAACACATGTGGAAAAATGGGGAACACTGAAAAAATCAAGCTGAAAGCTGGCAAACTTGGGCAAAAACGCAGGAAAGTGGAGCTGCGCTGCAAAGCATTGGCTTGGCTGCAGTCTTTTTACCCGTTGCATTGAAGTTGTCGCTGCAGCCTGTTTTGGCCGCGGCGCCTGGGCAAGACAGCAAATCGGATTTTTCATTGCAAAAGCCCCACATACTTGCCAGGCAGACCGATGGGCCCATAGTGGAAGATGAGGGTGGCTGCATACCCATAGCTGGCATCTGCTGCGGCAATTTGCTGTTGCAGCCGCTGCTGCTGTCGCGCTGCTGCTGCAGCTTTTTGGACCAAGCACCAAGCCAAATGCTGCCAACGCAACAAGTTGTTGCATGGGCAGCATTTGGCCTGCTGCAGCTGTGGAGTCTGTGAAATTGGTGTGGAGAAGATGCCGTGGAGGGATGGATGGATTATTGGAGCAGCTGCTGCGGAGGCTGTGGCTGCTTTGTGGAGGATGGGTGGGTTCCAGCATGGCCTCCGCCCTGCGCCTCGGTCCAGACGTCTCTCTGTAGTACCAACTGCCTCGCCAGATTGACCGCTCCTGCTTGCCAGCCCAACTGCCGACAGATCCATTCCAAGATGGCCCAGATTTGTCTGAGCTGGTAAACGGTCAACTCATAACATCATGGGACCAGCTTCAGATGTTAGGGAAAAAGAGCAGGGCAGCAACATGCACGACCCATTAATTTTCACACATGCACATCACAGTGGACCACCTGCATCACTTGGTGTAAGGCCATCCCCCTACAACCAAATGCAAAGAGGGAACCTGCCTATGCGGACAGACAGGTTTGGAGGGAGACCGAGCTATCTGCCTATTTGTCTGTCTATCTATCTGTCTATCTGTCTCTTTATCTATCTGTCTATCTATCTGTCTGATTATCGAACTATCCAACTGTCGATCTGCCTATCTTTCAATCTATCTACCTGTCTATCTATTTATCTGTCTATCTATCTGTCTTTCTATCTATCTATCTATCTATTTGTCTATCTATCTATCTGTCTATCTGTCTATCTATCTGTCTGTCTGTCTTTCTATCTGTCTTTCTATCTTTCTGTCTACCTACCTACCTGTCTATGTCTGTCTGTCTATCTATCTGTCTACCTATCTGTCTACCTATCTGTCTTTCTATCTGTCTATCTATCTATCTGTCTATCTGCAACCTTGAAAACGAAGCTTCTCTGCGACACTTCCTTGCAATTTGAAAGTTCTGAAAGTTGAAATGTGAAAAACGCAGCAATTCTGCGAGACTTCCTCCACTTTCCAAGTTGGCAACATCAAAAACGACGAAATTGCGCGAGACTTCCTCAATTCTTGAACTTGACGACATCAAAAACGAAGCAATTTTGCGAGGCTTCCTCCCCAAATGGAAAGCTGAGTGCGCAGCTGACGAATTCGCGTTAATGCGTTTCGCGATTTTTCCACTCCATCTGTCTAAAGCACTGCGCGCACCACAAAAAGTGAAGCCAGGCCATACGAAGCGCTGCGCCTGCCACGCAAAATCATTTTAGCAAACCTGAAGATCTGATGCTCCAAAATGCAACCCCTCGCACGAAATCTGCGCCATGACCGCTTCACATATGTCATCGATACGTCTCTTGTACTGCGTCTGCCACGCGAAATGCCTCTTTCCAGATGTTCTTCAAATGCCCCACGCCTGTCATCGTTCTTGAAAATGCGACAGAACCCACACGCCTAGCTCACTTTTGACAAGGTGCAGAATCCCTTGCGCCTGCCAAGTAAAATGACGATTGAACGTCCAAAAGTGGTCCGAACATGTGGTGCTTTTAGCATTTTGACTTCCAAAGGTGGCTCGCGCCACAACGGCGTGCACTTTTTGGACATCTCAACTTCCAAAAGTGGTCCTAGCATGTGGTGTTTGTAACATTTTGACTTCCAAATGTGGTTCGTGCCACAGCTACATACACTTTTTCAACATCTCAACTTCCAAAAGTGCTCCGAATGTTTTGCGCATTTTGACTTCGAAATTGCTTCGCGCCACAACGGCGTGCACCTTTTCGACATGTCGACTTCCAAAAATGCTTCGAACCCGTCTGTTTTTAACACTTTTTACTTGGAAAAGCGCTTCCCGCCACAACGCCGTGCACTTTTTCCGCATCTCAACTTCCAAAACTGCTCCGAAGCTCAGGCGCTTTAAACATTTTGACTTCGAAACGTGCTTCGCGCCACAATGGGGTGCAATTCTTGATCCCTCATCTCTCCAGATGGCTCTGCACCCACTGCTTTAGAGAGCCTACTTTTCGACCCTCCGGAGCCACAAGATTTTGGAAAAACAGAATGTTTTAAGACTTTTGTACCTTTTCGCGCGCCTATATCTTCTTGCTTCTTGCTTTCTCCTGTCTGATCTTCTCTCTACTGTGCCTCTTCCCGTTTCTGCTTTTCCATCTGTCCATATTGCCGGAAGTTTGACTTCTAAACTTCCTTCAATGGGACACGCATGTTCTGACAATCACTATGTGATGTCGCTGGCGAGAGCTAAATCTAGCTATATATTATATATATATACATATATATATATATATATATTGAGATCAACACTTCAGCACTTGAACTCTGATGCGATGTGAATTGGAAATGGTGCTTTGCAGCACCGGCTGTCCTTACTGTATCTTACTGTTTGGACTGCAATTCAGCACCTTGATGAACAAGCCAAGGTTCTCTCCATCATGATCATAGATGCACGCAGCCGATGTAGCCTGGCAGTCAAGAGAAATTTCTGCTTTGCAGCGTCAGTGAGATCAACTGAAGTGTCAGAGTCTGTGCTTTGCAGCACACAGAGTGCTTTGCTTTGCACCAGGGGGTGTGATTGTTTCTTCCCACTTTTTTGTTCTTGAGCCAGCGCTCGCGAATGCAAACCACTTCAATGACTAAGTACAATCAGCGCTTTGCAGCACTGAATGGAAACGGAACTGAAGCTTGCTCTGATGCCAACAGCTGTGGTGCAAATTCTATACATGTTCAGTTCTGACTGCGCACTGCTTCAACCAAGGGTCTAACGAAAGACGCGCGGACATGCTCCTTGGCTGACCTCCTGCCAAAACCAGTGCTGCAAAGCACTTGACATGCTCATGCCGCAAAAGCATGTCTCACGGTGCAAAGCACTTGTGTTTTTGCATCAAATGAGCCAGTAGCACCAGTCCTCATCATGCAGAAACGGAAACCACACCTGCAAACACATGCACATGATTCAAAACAAACCACAACCGCGCACCGTTTGCCTTTTGCTCTGCAGCACTCATTGGTGCTTTGCAGCACCTATCAGTGCTCTGCAGCATTCGCGGTGCTTGGCAGCACCCATCTACCCTTTGCAACACCTATCAGTGCTCTGCAGCACCTATTAGTGCTTTGCAGCACGCATGGTGCTGCGCAGCACGTATCATTGCTTGAGAGCGTGCCTTGCAGCACCCATGGTACCTTGCAGCACCCCCATGCTTTGCAACACCCTCCACATGCTGCATGCGCACATGTAAACTCAAAATTTAAAGGCTAAGGACCAGGCTCACGCTGCATTCCATGACTCGCATGCCTTGAAAAGATGGCAAGCTGCGTTTTTTCTGCCGTGGTCCTCGATAGGCCCCGAAAGCGACTCATGCTCCACCTTTGGTTTCTTGGGCGCCATGATGCGCGACCCTAAGACAACCCCTTGAGCACAACGGCTACCCATATATCCGGCTCAAGGAAAATCGAACAAACCGCTTCCGTGGCGCAGTGTTTGGGCTCACTCACTCGCTCACTCACTCACTCACTCCTCGCCTTGCTCCTCCCTCCTTCTTGTCTGCCAGCTCTGGATGCTGTGGGCCACGCCTGGATAGGAACACCATATCGCGAGCTCAGAAGGCTGTGGCCCTGCGTGCCTCACCCCCATCGTCAACAGCAGCAACGACAGCAAGAACAACACCAACAGCAGTAGCAGCAGAAATCGAGCGAGACGTCATGGTGCAGCGGCTTTAATCAGGCCTGAACCGGAAGAGCGCCCTCTTGCAGGCAAAGACCTGCAAGGAGCAGCCCAAGGAGCAGCCCAGCAGCTTTCAGGGAAATCTCAGGACCTGCAGAGAAATCTTGGCTACAAGGGAAAAAGCGGAAAAAGCAGAGATGATACATGAGCCATGAAGCAAAAGGGAAAAGAAAGGAAAAAGCGGAGATGATCCATGAGCAAGGGAAAAAAGTAGAGATGATCGATGAGCTATGAGGCAAAAAAGAAAGGGGAAAAACGGAAAGATGATATAATGAAGGTCAAACTTTTACGTACAAGTAAAAGTGCACATACTCACAAACAAAATTGAAAAAAAAACGCCTTAAAGCGTGACCGCTTCAAATTTTAGGTTTGGGTTTAGAATGTCAAATCAAGTAATATCAAAAAATGAAAGCAATTAAGCTATGTATACGTTTATTTTTAATCGTGTACTGGCCAGAACATCCCACAGTGATGCTGAGTCAATGCGGTCATGTCATTTGAATGTGATGAGTATGCAGTCAAGGACAGTGACGTAGACAAATGTCCTTTCAAGCAAAATGTCTGCTGCAGGGGCCCGTGGGGGTGGTGGGGCCCATGGACCCGTGGAGCCAGTGCAGCCCGTGTCCGATGAGAGGACCTTTCTGGTTGGACTGAGCTGTGAACACATGTCAGGAATAGCTCCATCTCTTTCACATCCTTCACACAGCCCGGTCATTGGCTTTATGAATTTTCCCATGTTTGAAACAAGCGCTTCGGTGACGGTCCTTAAGCACCACAGTCACAGATTGGGGAACACGGCCAGCACTAGTTGTGTCTCCTTCCAGAGCTCTGTGCATCGCGCGTTGTGACTCCGGAACACGCAAACGGAAAAAATCGAGCAACCCCACCTCCCGAGCTCAGAAGGAGGCTTCGCTTCAGATCCTTGACATTGGATTTGCCAAGGAAGTCCTGCGTCAACAAAACGAGCAGACACTTGAACCACGGATGATCAGTGTCTGACCGTTCTTGAAAGAGCCTCTCAAAACCTTTTTTTTGTGACTTGCACAATGAGAAGAAGAGAAGGGACAAAAGGAACTTCAGATTGATTTTGATCTCAAAAGACTAGGGATAGCTGATTGGTCAGCTCTGCCGCTCCGCTGAAAGCAGCCAGCGTCCTCTTGCTCGTAGACTGGAAGGTGCTGGATTGAGATCAAACGAGAGATCCACGAAAGCTGTACCTCCACAATGCTCAGTTCATTTTCTCAACATCCACTTGTTGCGATGCCTAGAAGCCCCTGAAGCCGAACCCTTAACAGACTTAACGACCTTCAATAACCTGAGGCGCACGGCTGCCAATGTGGCTCCACTCGAACGGCCGGTAAATTTTAGCCAGCTCACTGAGTGGTCAAGTTTGTAAACTGCCTGCCATTCAGTCCACAGGCAGCACCAGGTTTGAAATCAACTTGACATTGGAAATCATTTCATGGTCGGGATGCCGGTAGTTGGCCTCCACTTTGGTTAGCGTTCTTCTTTCTATGATCGTACCTCTCAATATGAATCTGGTGCAAGGGTTTCTCTACGCGCATTCCTCTCTGCAGGGTACACTCAACCCCTCTCAATGCATCAGCTGTAAAGTTGTGAACCTCAGGGCAGGTGAGAAAGAATCTCAGTTTCCTTCCCTGCCCACACAATAGACTGGAGAAGAAAACATCAAACTCTTGCCATTGCTAGGCCCATTGCAAGCTCCCGCAGTTTGTCTTTCTTCATCCTGCAAGCTCGAACAGCTTTGTGATACTAGTTGTGCAGGGGTCCAGCATTCCAAATTTCAAATGTATGGTCTCAAGACCCGGAATTGCAAAGGCAGTTGCTCAATGTCACATGCTGCACCTCTCATCATCGGAGCCGGAAGAAAAAGAAGCCGTTCGAGCCTTTTTACTAATTAAATTGTTGGAAGGTCGATCACTGCCAATGCTAACGAGTTCCCGGATGTTCATGGTGGGTTATGTGGGTTCATCATTCATGTGTTTCAGCAGAAAATCCAGAGAGCCAAACGCTTGAACACAAAATTTGCACTTGACCCAGGTGTGACCATCATCCCAGCAATCGCCTCTGTCGGCGGAGCTGAAGATCCCCACGCCTGGCGTTCCATTGATGCAAAAGAGTCTCAGCAACTTCACAGTATTGCACACAAATACATTATGCTACCATGTAGCATAGCTGCTACATGCCAAAAAGATCCAAAAAAATCCAAAAATATCCAAAAAGATCCAAGAAGATCCAAAAAGATCCAAAAAAAATCCAAACAGATCCAAAAAGATCCAAGAAGATCCAAGAAGATCCCAAAAAGACCCAAAAAGATCCAAAAAGATCCAAGAAGATCCAAAAAGATCCAAAAAGATCCAAAAAGATCCAAGAAGATCCAAGAAGATCCAANGACCCAAAAAGATCCAAAAAGATCCAAGAAGATCCAAAAAGATCCAAAAAGATCCAAAAAGATCCAAGAAGATCCAAGAAGATCCAAAAAGATCAAAAAAAAACAAACAGATCCAAGAAGATCCAAGAAGATCCAAGAAGATCCAAAAAGATCCAAAAAGATCCAAGAAGATCCAAAAAAAAATCCAAAAAGATCCAAAAAGATCCAAGAAGATCCAAGGAGATCCCAAAAAGACCCAAAAAGATCCAAAAAGATCCAAGAAGATCCAAAAAGATCCAAAAAGATCCAAAAAGATCCAAGAAGATCCAAGAAGATCCAANGACCCAAAAAGATCCAAAAAGATCCAAGAAGATCCAAAAAGATCCAAAAAGATCCAAAAAGATCCAAGAAGATCCAAGAAGATCCAAAAAGATCAAAAAGTTCACTCCCAGGATGGTTTCACTAGCACTTATTTTCCGATGACGACGGCCTCCCAAAGGTGATTGCCGGCCCCACTATCAGATTTCTTATCCAGATGTGGGGCACTTCCCAGTAATAACTAAGGGGAAAAACCGTCCCCTGGTGCGACCAGGAGAGTAATTCTTGGGAGGGGGGGGCAGGGAACAAGAATTCCTCTGCCTATGGGGAGCCTGAGCCTACAACCATCAGGGGGTACGTAAACACTAACATGACAAGTCATGAGCGCGTTCACTCCCAGGATGGTTTCACTAGCACTTATTTTCCGATGACGACGGCCTCCCAAAGGTGAGTGCCGGCCCCACTATCAGATTTCTTATCCAGATGTGGGGCACTTCCCTCTACCAGTCACTCACCATTTGGTGAGGGCTACTTTCTCCTTACGGAGCAACTTCACAGGGCGCCTGGAAGTTCTGTCCTTAGAGCGCTGCTCTTTCAACGTCTGTATCCCTTCATAAAGCTCCTCACTTCTAACCTGGAGTTGATCCAGGACTTTCCAACCAATCTCCTCTGGTCTCTTCATCTCCCTCTTGTCAGGGTCAAAGTTCTCCCAGTTCTCATTGCTGAGGTCGTCCGCATCTGTGTTTGCATCACGGCTTATCCACTCCAAGTCCAGGTTCAGGTCCTTGACTCTCAGCTCCTCTGTGAGCTCCATCAGCAGAAGGGTCAGGGGGAACTTGGTACTCATGCCGCGGACTACCGCGAAGGAATTCCCTCGGTTGTCCGTGAAGGCTCTCACCTTAGCTCTCATCCCAGGGGCGCCTCTATCTCCCCATAGCTTGACAGCCACTAGTGTTCCCAGCAGTTCAAGTGCTGCGATCACCCGTTTTGGGTTTCCACCCTTGCAATAGAGCCATGGCGCCATCGCTTCATCCACCCTGAAGCAGAACCACGGGCAGTCCTTCAGGGAGCTAGAGACCTCCAAATATCCTCCGATACATGCCTCCTTCTCAGACGCCCTGGCATCTGTGTAAAAGGTGATTGGGCTGCCTCCCGCTGGGGCCATAGCTCTCACACTTTCCATTCTGCCGCCCTCTCTGAGCCTCTTCGCAATCCAGTCCAAAATGGCTAGGATCGCCCAAGGGACTAAAACCTCACCCCTCTGGTCCCTGACAGCGGCTGCCCAGGTATAAAGGGGGCCCAGGAAGGGCTTTTCCCAGGGGAGTGCTGTGGCAGCGAAGCCCAGCCTTCCAAGGCAAGAAGCAAACTCCCTTGCACCCACAAGCTTCTCCTCACATACCCTGTGGATCCAGGCGACTAGCCACTCCGCCCTCTTCTCTGACAGACCCAGGGAGTATGTGCCATAGTCTGTAGTGAGGCCAATCCACTCAGTCGCCAGGCCGCCCCTCTGCTTCTTCCACTTGAAAGGTGATCCAAGTGCCGCCAGCAGGATGAAAAGGATAACTTGGCAGCGCCTCCCCTCACCGCCGATCCCCATTGTCTCGAGGTCGTCCGCATACAGGAGGGCCTCTATGGGAGAGGGTCCAAGAAGGACATGCCCCAGCCTCAGGAGGGCCGCAGAGATACGTCCCCACCAGTAAGGAGTGGAGGAAATACCGAAGGTGCCAACCTTGTTGACATATATCACATTCTCGTCCTCTCTCACCCTGCAGGCCAGGAAGCCCTGCTCTGACCTGAGATACTTAAATCTCCTGTGGGCCTTCCCAAAATCTCCAATGAGGGAGAAAACCACGCTACCATCCCTCTGGAACTGCTCCAGGAGGTACCTCTTCTCACGCCCACCCGGCATCCTCAACTTATCCAGGCAGCGTATCCGATGGTTTACCCTCACACCATGTGAGCCATCGTGGATGACCCTCTTCTTATCCAGAGCTTCATCTTCGACTAACACTGCCAATGAGGCCACTGCTCTCGCCTCTCCAAACTCTTCCTCAAACTGTTCTCTCGTCATCCTTTCAACTAGGCCCTCCGCAACCTCCTCTTCCAAGTGCTTCCGGAGGTGCTCTTCATGCTCCCTTGCAGAAGGGTAATTCGCCCTTTCTAGGTCATATGCCTCGGCAGGGTCATACTGGAGCGACCAGTCGACCTGCCTCTCGAAGGCCACCGGGGTCCTCGGAAGAGGGTGGGTGACTCCCACTGGTAGTCCCTCCTCTGCCATTCCAAGGAACTCACAGTCCTCGTCCCCTGCCCTCCTCAGAAGCGCCCTCATCAGCCTGAGTCTGAACGGCTGACCCTCTGCAACCTCAAGTACACCCACTTCTCCCTGGCAAAAATCTTGCATAGCACTCAGTATCCTTTCTCGCAGCTCCTCATTCTTCACAAGGTTGCAGCCCGACTCGCCCCTTGACATTGCAAAACACTCCCTTTCCAGCTTCGATTCGCTCCCCGCAGCCTCCACAATGAGGGACCTAAGCCTCTTTCTCAGCCCAGCCCACTCCTCGTCCTGTGGGAACCTCCTCTTTGCAATGTCCCATCGGCCCTGTGACATAAGGCACCCCCCATCGTGGAAGGGCACCTTGGATCCTTTCCAGGTGCAGGTCCTCGGCAAGCCATCCCCACCTTTTACTGGTGGATCAAACGGATCTGTGTAATCCTCACTCTTCTCGCATTTGCGCCTCTTCAGGTCACTCTCCTCCATGTCCCTGTTTTCCCTCTTTCGGGAAGTGGACTGGCTCGCCCCCATGTCCTCCTCCTCATCAACATCAACTTGACTCCCCCCTGCCGCACTGTTCTGCTGGAACGCGGTCAAGATTTGGCTGGCCACCCACTCGCACAGCTGGGGGGGCCACGCAGCAGCGGCGGAGGTAAGGAAGATGCCATCCTGGCGCCCAATCAGAGGAAGGCCGCTTTTGCGCGGTAGAGGCCCAAGATACCAACCTTCATCATCAAGTTGGGGAGGGCCCGGATACATCTCTGGATGGAGGGGCCCTGGAGTCCGCATCAAGAGCCTGGTGGGTTTGACGCTGTCGGATCCAAAATCCAGCTGCGCCAAAGCTGCGCTTACCACACCAGGCAGGGCGGCCAGTTGGGCATGTTGCGGGAACTGCCACATCGACCCAGGCCGGTGGCCCGGCACCTTGTCCTGCTTTGTCTTGCCCAGGTCCTCTGGCTGCTCCATATAGGCTACTTTGTCTGGGTGACGAAGCTGCCTACCCATCGCATCAAAGGAAAAATCTGCTAGGATGTTGCCAAGTTGGGCTTTCCTTTTCCGTTCAGCTGAATTCCAAGGGAACCCTCGCAGGAATTGTGAGGATCTCAAAGGGCTAGGGCCCTCTTCATTTGCCCACGGCGCCCTGCTGAAGGTGCTGCAAGGCGGGGTGATCACCAAAGCATCCGCTCTGCCAGCATCTATGAAGTCCAGCCACTTACGCTGCAGCTTTGGCTGGGTGAAATCACATTTGCGGCTATGCCGCAGGTCCAGTTCAATCACTTCCACCACACTGTGAAACTGTTTCGCCAACTTTCGGACGAACCATGCTAGTGAATTCTTCCTCCTCCTGCCGGAGAAGATATACAGCACCACAAACTTTTTGGGTCAGGCTGCACCGCCTGTGTCTGGCGGCTGCCTCTGGTTTGCAGTGCACTGAAACATTGCGTGCTTGTCTGAGAAGCAGATCCCGCACTGGTGTGCAAATTTGCACTTCTTCTGCTTACACTTTTCTCCCACGGTGTTGAACCGGTAGCAGATAGGCACTCCTGCCTTGTTGTGGGTGGCGCAACCCGGCATCTGCTTTCCTTTTCCCTGTCCTTTTCCTTTTCCACCCTTGGGCTCGAAGCGCTGCTTCTTGGTGGATGGATCCTCCCTTGACCCAGCAGGGGGCGCACTAGGCCGTTTCGCTACCAAAGCCAAGGGGGTGGTGAAGTACCGCTCCTTTGTCAGCGGATCCCGCCAGGCTGCGCGAAGTGCTGCAGGGAATGGCGTCCCCTCCTGATTCATCCTCTTTGCAGCCTCTTTCCTCACCGCCTTCTCGTAGGACAGCACAAGGCTGAAGGGAGGTGCCGCAAGCGTCAGGCCTTCCGCATCACGTGCGTGGAGGCCATACACATGATCTCCTAAGAGATAATCTTTCAGATCTTCGAATGTCTTGACATAGTCGCCTTGGAGTTCAGGCCTGTTTGTATGGCGCAGGGAAAGCATCTGCCAGGCATTCCTCAGCACCGTCAGGCGGTGGCGCAGAGCCTCAGGGTTGCCTGGCTCTTTCACCCTTGTTGCACCACGCCGCACTGAGAGGGTGCCCTTGGCGTCCCACTGCGGGACCAGGCTATCTGGATCCACCTCCTCCCTGCTCACAACCTCGGTGAGGTCCTCAGCCCGATAATCCCCGGATTCCACCTCCTGCAGTTTCTTTTCCATGAACTCTTTTGCAGGGATCAAACGCTCCTCAAGCGTACCCACCGCCTTTTCAAGGCCCGCTTTCATAGCCAGCCATTCCGAGGTGGAGACAGGCTTCCTCCACTCCTTAGTATCCAGCTCAGCCTCTATCTCAGCCGCTCTCTGGACCCTTGTGCGGGCATTCGACCAAGCACAGGTGACAGCGGCCACCTGTACCCGCTCCTCCAGGGACCTCTCCTGGTCAATGCCCAAGTGCCGTCTTGAGCACTTCTACCAAGTCATTGACATCCTTGGCAATGTTGGAGAATTTCTCCAACGTGGTCACCCCAGCATGGTACCACTTGGCTGCCACCTGCAAGGGGACATCGTTCCTATCAAATAGGAACTTCAGGTCCGCGTTCCCCTTCTTTAGAGCCGCAGCTTGCTGCTCTTCCGTCAGCACAACCGGCGGCATGCTGTGAATACTTCCTTGAACCCGTCTGCGGCGGCAGATCGCACGCTCAATCACTGCAAGGGCGCGGCCCCACCAAACATGCATGCAACCTTCCCCAGGTGCGACCCGGGGATAACTCATCCTTTTGGGGTGCGACCCCAACCACTCACCGGCCTGTGGGCTCCACAGGACTTGACACCGCACAACCGCTGGCTGCTGCTGGTTTTCCAGGCCCAAGTTGGATCACGGATCGTGCCACCTAATGGCAAAACTGTACAAACTTTCTACACAGCGGCCCTTTTGGCCTATCACGGACCGTCCCTCTCAGCTACCTCATCTTCCGAATCACTGGATGAGGACTCTTCCAAGTCCTGCCAGCAGAGTCTGCATCTTGAGGTGTATGCTCCCTCATCCGGTTCCTCCTCAAAGACTTCAGCCTTTCTAAACTTTCTCTGCCTTGCCATCCAGCATCCTTCACGCCCTGCTCTGTGGAGTTTGCCGCGGTCTATGCGGTTGTATACCACTATAAACCCCGGAGGCCTCTCCTCGTCTAGCTTCTCGACCCTCCTCTTCTTCATAGCTGCGTCCATCTCGCTTTCCGTAGAAGAGCTATCCGAGGAGGAGTCCGAAGAAGGGGACCTCTCCCACAACTTCTCCAGCTTAAACTCCTCAGGTGCCTTGCTGCCCTCTTTCAGGCTGGCCTCAAAGCCTTCCCAGGGCTTCAGCTTCTTCTTCCAAGCTTCGACTGCAGCTCCAGCTTCTTCTGGATCCACCGCCCATTTCTCACAGAGCCATGTCTTGAGGCCCTCCAAGACAGCTCCCTCATCGAACTTCTCGTAGCCCTCACCTCCACGGACAGGCTCGGCAAAGCCACTCTGGAGTCTTCCTACAACTGAGTTGTAGGTCCGGACATATTGATCTGACCCTTCCGGGGTCCATCTTCCCAGCAAGTCCCTGTCCGGCTTTGCCACGCCTACCGCTGCCAAAGCTGAGGCTAAAGTAGCCCTCTCGGAATGTTCGGTCCAGTACCTCTCCCACCCGTGCGGGATGAGATGATTTCCACCTTCATCTCTGAGCTCTTGCATGACCTCCGTGCTCCAAGCCACCGCCTCCTGGTAGGTCATAATTTCATCTTCCACCGGTTCTCCCCTGCTGGTTCCTGCAGGTACCATCAGGTCATACGACCCACCTAAGGTCTTTCCCAAGGCTTGGAGACCGGCCTGGACCCAGCCCTTCTCCTTGATCCATGCATCAGCAGACACATGGAACGGTAGCTCCTTCACCCGTTTCCCTCCTCCTGTAGTCTTCGTCCTCCTAAGGAGGCCTGACAACTTGCCCTCGTAGGACCACACCATCTGCAGGCGCATGTTCGCCACATCATCAAACCTCAATGAGGCCCAGATCTTCAGGAGCTTTACCCATGCCCCCGCCCTGAGGTGGTTGCTCTTCTGCTTATCCACCACTATGCTCTCCAAGGCCGGCACAAACGCCGACAGCATGCGAGGGGCCCTCCTCCTCGGTGGTGCCTTGTCCTCAAGCTTCTTGAGTAGGTCCCGCACCACTGTGTCCACCAGTGGGGATGAACTCATCATCTCCTCACCCTCATATCCTGCCACCTTTTCAAACCAGGCCACACTCTTCCCTACCGACAAAGGGACAGAGGCACCCATGCCCTCCTCTTCCCTTGCCAGCAGGTAATCCACGAGCTGCTCCCCTCTGTAGGGAAGGTGTCCAATCGTGGTGGTGATCCACTTTCGGAACCCTTGCCAATAGGCAAGATACCTCTTTGCAGTGGAAGCCCTGTACTTCCCCAAGAGAGCTTGCTTCGTCCTCTCCGGGTTCGAGGTCTCGCCAATCTGTGAGATGATGGGAGCCCCCATCAAGACTAGCTCCTCATACAGGTGCCGTATCACCTTCTCGTCTTCCATATTGCCCGTGCCCTTGTTGAACACGACACCCTTGGGCAGCTTCATCAGCTTCCCCCTCTTTGGCACAACCACAGAGTGGGCCTTGGCTAAATGGCCACTCACTTCCTGTGCACTGGTGGAGGCCTTCGCCATATAGGCCACCGCATCATCTATGGCCTGCTCCCCTGGGCTCTTGGCACTACCACCAAGTCTGGCTTCCATTTCCAGGGCATCTATGGCATCTTTGACCTGAGCTTTCATCAGGGTCACCACCCATGGCTGGAATGGGATGCCAGCCCGTTCAGCCACCTGGCGCGCCAGGTCTTCCTCTTCGCCAATTTGCAAGGCGAGCTTCGGGCCAGTGAGGCCCACTGATCTCAGGACCCCCAAGGCAGTCCCCACAGCAACGGGGTCACCATCGGCAGCATTGTCCTGCTGCATCCTCCTACCCCTGAACAAGAATTCCTCTGCCTATGGGGAGCCTGAGCCTACAACCATCAGGGGGTACGTAAACACTAACATGACAAGTCATGAGCGCAAAAACAAACAGATCCAAGAAGATCCAAGAAGATCCAAGAAGATCCAAAAAGATCCAAAAAGATCCAAGAAGATCCAAAAAGATCCAAGAAGATCCAAAAAGATCCAAAAAGATCCAAGAAGATCCAAAAAGATCCAAGAAGATCCAAGAAGATCCAAGAAGATCCAAAAAGATCAAAAAAAAAACAAACAGATCCAAGAAGATCCAAGAAGATCCAAAAAGATCCAAAAAGATCCAAGAAGATCCAAAAAAAATCCAAAAAGATCCAAAAAGATCCAAGAAGATCCAAGAAGATCCCAAAAAGACCCAAAAAGATCCAAGAAGATCCAAGAAGATCCAAAAAGATCCAAGAAGATCCAAGAAGATCCCAAAGAGACCCAAAAAGATCCAAAAAGATCCAAGAAGATCCAAAAAGATCCAAGAAGATCCAAAAAGATCCAAGAAGATCCAAGAAGATCCAAAAAAGATCCAAGAAGATCCAAAAAGATCCAAGGAGATCCAAAAAGATCCAAAAAGCTGGAAAATTTTGGAAAGTGTGTAATTTCTTGTAGCTTCCTTCACCCTTTCCAGCCCTACCTGAGGGGCGCAGGTGCTGGAACTGCAAGAGTTGCAGGGCCTGGGGATTTGTCAGGCCGGGAAGCTTCAGAATGTTACAAGCCATGTCTGCCAATCGTCTGATGCAGTTAACAGGGGATCCAAAAGTGTGTCCAGAGGTGACAGCTGTGGCTTTGCGTATATTGCAGGTGCCAATCGAAATACTTGCTGGCTTCTTGCAAATGGCTGTAGACCCAGGTGTAGACCTCTGGGCAATACTTTCACCCTTGCAACTTAGAACCGCAGCAAGGCATTCAAACACCAAGCGCCCTGGCCCTGGACAACAGCTCGAGATGTGCATGGTGTCAGTGGATTCTAGAGGAAGTTTCCGCTTGACTCTCCACCAGGCTACATGCACCATTGGTGTATCATCATGTATCAAGGTGTATCTACTTCAACTGCATGCCTCACCCTGCTAAGACCTTGTATGAACCGTAAGTGCGGGGCGTTGGGTGCCGGCAAACCATGCACGAAGCGAAGAACATTGCAGCTGCCAAACAGAAGAACACTGGTGAATATGGCCGCGGATTCGAAAATTGTTGCTTACTTGCTTGCGGTTTCGATGACCAATCAAGACTTCTCCGAGTCTTGACAGATCCTTGTTGGCCGCTCTCAACTTAAACAGCTCACGTTTCTTTCAGTGATGCTCGAATGGCACAAAAACGACTGGAATCGAAAAAATTACGCTGCAGGTATGTTCTTCTGGAACCAATTGCAGCAGCAGCGGAAACAAAGATCTTGATGGCTACTCCATCTGCACAATACATGATAGAGGCCGCATTCTGACACAGAGAGCAAAAGTCAGGCATGATAAAATCTTCTACAAATACCGTTTGCGCGGGAATCCAGCCACTTAAGTACATATCGATTATCTCAATTGACGATCTAATTGATCGACCAACTAAGTTTTTTTGGTGTCATACGAATAACGTGCATGTTGCTGCGCGAGAAGTCTAGCAATTCGCTCTAAATGTCGCATTTTTTCCCGCCAAACCAGAACAATGCATCAAAAGCTGCTGCAGTTCCTGCATTTCTCACCCTCATCCGTCATCCTGGAAGTGATGCAGGTCGAAAGCGTTTGCAGTTCAATGCATTCTGTAGGATTCTGCAGTTTATTTTTCTTCGATTTTCGATTCCAGCCTTTTGGTGGAGAAATTCCAGGTACATAGCTTGTAAGCAGCCCACCAGCCCACCATGCAGTCTGATTATTTGTCAACACTCCGGCACTACAGGTAATCAGCCAGCGAATCCGTATGATATGTTGTTTTTTATGTTTCGAGATAAAACTAAGTTAATAGATAGAAACAGATTAAAATAGAATAAATAGACATACAAATTGCAGAATTGCTATACTGGTCAAACGCCTTGATGCAAATTGCATTGCATCTCCAGCGGGTGACGCTCTAGCAGATTGCCCGTGAGCTGCCTTCAAGCGGTCTGAACGTCCGCGTGAATGTGAGTTTCCACCATGAACACTGCAGATATTTTGAAGTCAAGCTTGCGATATGAATATGTGGACACTGTGAACAAGCCACCGCCAACGCATGAAATTGCATAAAATTGCAGCCTCCAGAGCTGGTTTGGAAAATAACAAGTTATATAAAGCTTTTTGTTGTGCATGCTTTTCCGAACCGGTTTCAACGCATCCCCAGGTCACAATACCCAGAATCAAGCCAGCCTCTCAATCTGTTATCTGTTGCTTTGGAACTCAAACTGAATCTCCGCTTCCAAGATCTTCAATGATCCCTTTGGTAATGCTGCAGGCACCAATCTGCCAGACCTCCTGCACGTCTTCGGGAAATGTATTTTATCAACACCTCTTTGCAGATCCTTCTCTCGCATATACAACCTCCGGAATCTACCTCACATGTTACAAACCAGATTTGAAGCAATGGAATTCTAAGCACCAAATCTCTGGATCATTCTCCACGATCCTGTGATGAAAAAGCCACCAGCTTGCTATGTCTCACAAAGGTGAGGTTTCCTTGGCCACCTTGTAATATTCAGTCCTTTAGGGTGTGCTCAAACTCGACAACATACTACACCCTCTAGCAGCGTGGAAAGGCAACTTGAAAGAGCACAGGCGGCAAAATCATCCAAAAGTAGCTGTCACTGTGGCAGCGTGGAAAGGCGACTTGAAAGAGCACAGGCGGCAAAATCATCCAAAAGTAGCTGTCACTGTGTCACTGTATCGCAGTGAAACTGAATGCCCCGTTAAAATAACTTCGAAAGCTGCAATCTGGTTAGTCCCTACATGTCCCTGCAGTTCTTTGTGGTCGATCCCCCGCCTGCAAATGATGGAGCCGGCAACTGGGCAGACAGTGCTGCTGAGGAAAATGATCTTCCGCTCAACGCAAGGATCCCATCAAGACTTGGAGCCTGGAGCAAGTGAAAGGTTGTCTTTTCGAATGGTCGGCATTACATGTGAAAAAGGAACCAAACATCATGATTAAGGCCTCCTTTTCTCCTGGTTGATTTCAATCTGAGCACAAAACAATACTCCGAAAACAACCCACCATACACACCCAGATCAAAATCTTGAGGCCTGCATAGTTGTACCTAGTATCTCTTGAAACTGTCGACATCTGTTTACTGCCAAGCCTTCCCATCCGACAGAATCTTGAGCTGTCGTCAGGAGAAGTGGAAGCATCGATGAGGCAACGCCTGTCAAAGTGTCAAACAAAGGATTGGCGGCATACTGGAACACACTCATGCTGTATGCAGTATCTTTTACTCCTGCCAAGCATTGAGGAATGTCAACATCTCGCTTTGTCGATCATGAAATCACACTGTAAATGGACTTGCAACTCAGGTAACACTTTGTAGAACGAAACCTGACTCCAAACTCGTACTCTACAGGAAGTCGTGCCGGTCTCGTTGATCCTGCAGTGCTTGCTTAACCCAAAAATGGAGCATGAGGTGCTGGAGCTAGTAGCAACACGGCAAGGAGATACAAACACAGCAAGTTGCTGCACTACCTGGTTGAAGCCATCTTCCAATTTTCCAAAACAATAGGAACTTGAATGAAATTGAAACATGTCGGAGCAACGCGAACTTCCCTTCGCTACGTTGTCTGCGATTCCCCCTTCTGCACGAGACTGGCACCATCTTGAGGACTTGCAGGGGAAGTGTGTGTTATCCCAATGCTGCATTGGAACCAAAAACTGGGTAACCATCACGAGAGGCAAAAGACTCTAGACAATACAGGCAATCTCCCCGACCCAAATACACATGTCAACAACAAAGGTTCTGCTCACATTTTTTAGTTTTTTTGCTCAAAGGGGCAAGACATTCGAGTCTTTTCCGGGAATTCACATCTAGCCCACGTGTTCAACTCGTTCCTGCGGTCCTGAGGCGCATCCGTTTGTGCAAGGTCAGTCCTGCACCTTTCTGTATTCAGATTGTGAATCTGCGGCAAGGAAAGCCATCAAAATCCAGTCAATGCAGAAATTTGATGAGTGTCCGTCAGTGTCCGCATCTGCAGTATCTTGATGATTCGCCGAGATCTAACGAAAGGTATCACCGCAATTAGCATAATATGAGTCATTAATGAATCTGTATTATATTGTCTGAACTGAACCGAGTCAATGGTTCCTTGTTCATTATTGCTTGTTTCATCAAAGCGACTCCAACTGGCTTCGTGGCCTCGTTCCTGTGGGCTGGGGTGTTGCAGAAGCACAAACTGCCTGTCGGCAGTGTCTCTACAGCCACACAACCTGTGCAATGAGAATTGAACTGGTTCATACTATGTCATACTATGTCAGAGTATGTCATACTATTTCCCCATTTATCCTTCTACAAATCCATCCTCAACTGTTTTTTTCTCTTGATCAAGAATCTCCCAATCGCCTGGTCCTGCACATCTTGCGGTTGGACATGGTTGCCTCAACTTCCCAAACGCTCTTGGACAAGTGGGGGGACGAGTGGGACGAGTTGGACGACAGAAACACCGGCGCCTTCTGGAGCAACTTCCGTTGCTTCTCCATCTTGCAGTCCGAAGATGGAGGAAGTCCAGGAGCCCAAGGCGTCCATCGAGCTGCAGGCGACATCACAAGTCATCACTCCAAAATGTCCAAATCATCATTGCCGTTCCATTTCACATATTTTCACATCTTCAGTTGCAGCTCACTTGACTCCTACCCAGTTCAGACGTCGCATGTTGCTGACTTCCAACCCTTTCCTCCCTACATTCCACTCTGTTCACTTCCAATGGTCGCCTTGTGGTCCCAACAGCAACAGAGTCCAGGACACTGGCACCTGCCAGGTGGTTCCAGGTGGTTCTATCAGTTCCATCCTTGAAAGCTGTAAAAAAAGAACCGCCTGCAGCCATCATTCCAGATCCCAAATCCATGATGCCAGCAGTTGCACCTGGATTTTTCCAGGCAGCTGGCTGATGGCAACTGTGAACTGTGACCACTGACCACTGACCCTGAGGCAACGGCTGGCAGCAGCGTCCATTCCAGTCAGAACTGCCTGCGTTTCACGTTTCATGGTGCAGAGAGGGTGCTGAGTACACTGAGGATCGACGAGCACAGAGTTCCACAGAGTTCCACACCTCCAGGGCATCTGCGCCTAGGATCGACTCCAGTGCAGACAATGCTCGGAAAAGCCTACGCAAAGAGCTTTCACAAAGCAAGGCTGTCTGGGAAAGCTTTCACAAACAAAGCTCCCAAAGCTAGTCAGTGACTTTCCATTGCACATGCAAAGTGTGATCAACTCTTCTGCTTGGGTTTGATAGAGTCTGCGGACTTACGCTTATTACCTTGGCTCTGCCCGGGCACCTCAAGGCCGATGCTTCTTCCAAAACATTTTCTTGAACAAGGATGTCCATTAGCTGCCTGCACTCAAGGGATTCCAGTGCGCACTTTGAAGATGAATCTACTACTTCATCTTAGACAATATGCAATGTATTGTAATATGTTGTTTTCTCAAGAAAGACACAAGCGAATCATTAGCACAAGCAAATTCATCTGCCTTCGCCTTCCAGGTGACAAGTGCAGGACCACTCTGGCCATTGTGATTGGAGATGTTGTCTTCTCAGCTTCTGCCACTGCCGCCTGCACCAAGCTCTCACAGCAGGTGTATCGCAGCCCAGAGACAGAGGTGTATCTGAACCTGACCGATGGAGTCCAACTCTGAGTCTGATAGCCTCAAAGCCCAAAGAGATTGGTTGAATGGATAGGAATGGATAGGAATGGATGGTAAGCTCAAGAACCCAATGACTGTTCCACGAAGTGAAGCTTGAATCGCTTGCAGCTCTGGGGCTTGAACGCTGCCAAAGCAGCCAGCGATGCACGATAGACGCGTGCACCTGACACAGCGAGAGCAACCATCGGGAGCCATGCAAAGTGACGAAAGGTTACACTGCTGGTGGTGATGAACTCGACAGCAAAGGACAACAGGACACTTTCTCGGCACCTCTGTGGATTCTCTCCAGTTGTGGGTTCCCCTGCGCCAAAGACTCACAGATCTGGAAGTACAACGCCTTCGCTCGCCCCTATCCCTCTCTGCCTGAGCCTCATCCTCCAGGTGCAAGGACTGAGTTTCCAGCTTCGGTCAGTTGCAATCACTGTGAACTATGAGAGGCTTACACAGTTGACTACAGCCGGGTCACAAAACCAAAATGTGGTGGTTTACAAGTTCCGCGCAAATCAGAGACCAAGACCAGGAGCAAATAGATCCCAATTCCAGCAAAGCTCATTGGTTGTTGTTGACACTGTATGCACTTCTGGGTCCTCCCGCTGTTGCAAACACTAGTTTAAAAGGCACATTTGCGGTTGACTGGAGCGTATCCAAACTAAAGCAAGCTGGTCGCTAGGCTGCTATGGCCCTGGCCCCAGCTAGAACAGAATGATGAGCCAAGTGGGCATCAATCACCAGAGCCAAATGGCGAGCCTCCAAAAACTTCCAATTCAAAGTTGGGACAAAATCCATGTGCGAGTAAAGCAATATGATCCATATCCCCACTTTTACCATAAATGGATTTTGGTGTAAAGCATCAAAATATGCGTGCTTTATTTTGCTTTACTAACATTAAACATATTAATATGAAAACTCGATCCACATGACTCTGTGCCTGGACTTGCACTGGCAAAGAGACAAAGCCGTTCACCACCATGATTGACAAAGAGCGCCGTTCCTCTTCTTCCAACTCCTTGAAACAGCCAGAGATGCGTTCCAAAGACATGTATACAAAATCTGAATATATTCCACAATGTCTCACAATGTTTCACATGTGTAATGCGGTAAACACAATATCTAAACCATCCTCAGTATGAAATCAGTATTACCATAGACCATGACTAAACGATTGGTAAAACGTCATCCCCCAAAGGTAGGTTTATGGCATTGGGTTTACAACATGACGTGGATTTGTCTGGAGATCCCAGCAAGCCATTGGCGCATCCATGGTGCAAGCCATTCCCGCTCAGCAGCCGCTGCCTCCGCGACCTGTCTCTGAAAATGGCATGTTTAGCCCAAAAGGGTTATTTCTTGTGAAAAAATGGAAAATCATTATCAACCGTTGGATTTGGATGGATTTGGTGGGACTTTGGGATAACCCATCAGCATCGGCAAGGACGACAGACAATGCATCCTGCACTAAAATCCATGAAGCCTCGGATCTTCGGCAGAGAAGACGACGCATCAATCGCAGGATCACTCGGCAAACCTGGAGTTCTGAAGCGTTCCGTGCGTTTCGTTCATCGCCATGACTTGAGTCGGGAACAGCCTCGCTGGGCAGCTCATAGTCCAGTAGCTGCCGCAATGTCGGCGGTCCATCGCCAGTCTCCTGGCATAGCGCTAGGCCGCCTAGGCCCCATTTTCACAACGTCTGAGGCAGTTTCTGGCCTCCAGCTGGCCGCTTGCAACGATTGGCAAGAAATCCTGTCAAGCAAACACAGCCTTTACAGCTACGGCCATGTGAAATGTGGGTATCATAGAAGGCTTGTGCACACAAGTTCGAATGAATTTTGTATGGACGCAACACAATCCGGCCTCACATAGTTGATTTCTCTCACTGGCAACAGCCATGATCCCATCATTCCAACTGCATGGATGTCCTGGAACTGGTCTGAGTCCCGCATCTGTTTTTCGGTTGAACTTTAGCCCACTACTAGATCTACTCGTTTCCATTGTGAATTTCTGGCAATCACAGAAATGGAACTGAATGCCCGATTGGCTTGATCTCAAAGCCAGCAACACAATACGCACTTGTGCCAGTCCTAGAGAAACTCCCAACGTCACATCTGTTGCAAAATGTCCAAGCAGTGCTGAAGCGAAGTCTTTTCGGTCCCTTTTGGTCAAAGCAGGTGGCAAACACGGAAAGACCGACACAGGGAATTTTGAAAACAGAACTGTCCTCTGAAATAGTCAACAAATACCAGAATTGATGGATTACGATGGATTACGGGTGTATAACGTGGATCATCGTCCAAACTCCTCGCTGGATGAAACCGCGAGCACTCTCCCCAGGATTACGACTCCAGCACTGCGTATTGCAGCCCACATGCAGCAAAAGGCTGCGAAGTGAACGCAGTGCCGATGCAGAAATGCTGCACAGGAATGCCAATGGCAAAATGCCAGCGGCTAATTCAATCCCTGCAGGCCCTGCCTTTCACACCAAGGCTGCACACAACTGCGGCTGTCAGGGCTGGGACGCATGCAAAGCATTGCAAAGCCATAGCGATTCGCGCAGGTTCAGCATTTAGAGGGGCAGAAACTGGGCCCTGTGAGTACACACAACAAACAGGCCATTCGCAAAGGAATCGAAAGCAAAATTCCAATTTTGGACTTCATGCAGATTGTGAAGCAGGAAGGAGCACAGCCCAGTTTCTACGCAACAGCAAAAAGGAGCTCGTGTGCTGAACCGTGCCGAGCCCAATTGGAGCAGACCAGGAGCGTTGCATCATGGAGGTGTAAACGGTTGACAGGCTGGCAAGTATTGTTGTCTTGGTAACACCGGTATTCCCAAACCACAACGCTTCTTTTCTGGCACCTTCAAATGATGCTCGGAGAAAAAAGGACGCAACAAATTAAAGGACCGATGCAGACCTCACTGGTGTGGGTACCTTTGTGCCAGATCGAAGCAGGAAACAAGGTGCTACAAACATCTGCAAACAATATAAATCAATATAACATCCAGAAATGTGACAAAAGGTGTTGTGGCAGCCTCTCTGTCTCTGACCCTATCCGCCCAGTTCCCTTAGTGCCAAACACCTGAAGACATCTGATCATGAGTGTCCTGCAAAAGCCGCTTTTTTGAAGACTCCATGGATCTCCATGGCCGCTCAAATTCTGCACAGCAGTCCTGGACTTTCCGGCACTCAGACTTTGACGCCTGCGCCATGGCTTGCAAATCACGTCAAACCACCAGAGGAGTCTTATCTTACCGATAGAATTTGATAGACTCCAAAATGAGATCCAGGCATCAAATCCAGGCCCAGGACTGTCCAAAACCTGCCCAGAAATGACTTGTGAACAAGTGTTGATGAAGGGGCAAGAAACGCGAGACCAAAAAGATGAGAGGGCAGCCACATGCATAATCTGACATCTAAAAAGTTGCTTTCAGACATATGGAGTCCCAACTTGATCAACAAGCAGAACTGCTTGTTGCGAAACCTTCGAGAAAAGCTCACAGGTTTCTGAATCAAGCAGCCAAAAAGGCAAACCAGCCTAATTAGTCGACATGTTTCCGCTGCCAGGCTTGCCTCAAGGGAGGTCATAGGACCCTCTTCGAAGGCTTTCAAGATGCTTCCTGCAGCCTGGAGGTCAAGAGCACAAAGGGATTCTGATTTGATTTGAACGTTCTTCCCAGTGTCCAAGAATGCCGGAAACATTGCAAGGACTTTCTGGTAAACTGGGAGCTGCTGTCACTATCATCACACACCTTCAGCTGGCCCTCTGATTTTGCGAGCTCCTGGCGACATCAAAATGAAGCCTCCACCGCTTCACAAACAAAATTGAACTACACTTTTCGAAATACCCAGACAAAACATGACAAAACAACACCACCTGTTCTGCATCGTTCAAAGACTCCGTGGCAAAGCCCTCTGCACCTTGGGCCAGGAGTTGACAGAAGCCCTGCATGCTTACTACCATTCCGACAAAGAATGAGACGGCAAGGCAACATGTGTTTGAAGACTGCCAGGCATGAGTTCTGACTCTCGAGAAACAGACTATAGAACACAAACAACAAAGAAAGAAGTGCCAGGGCTAATTGAAGCAGATGTAGTCTCAACCAGTTTCGGATACTTTTTTGGATTATCCCAGCATCAACGACATGTGTCCGATCAAGGGTCAAAGCATTGCATCCGGTCAGGCCGCTGCAAGCAATATTTCTCGCATTGCATTGTACTCTTGGCCTCTTATGGGCGTTGAACAACACTTCGATGTTGCACACTGCTGCGAACATGATCAGGTAATTTCTCTTTCTCACAACATTTCCTATCTGAACCAGCCGGTCAGGATAGACAATACCTTCATCTCATCCAAAACATATCAAAACTGAAAGGAGCCCTGATGTCACTGACACGTCACTGACCATCCACAAGGCCCAGAGTAAGATATGCTCCCCAGGTCACAGGAACAAAGCCTTCGTCGCTCCCGTGACATCCACCCGACACATTGGGCACTTGCGAAATTGCTGAGATTTCTTGCACTGCTTGCACGCCACGTGTCCACACGGCATGAGGGCAACAACTGGTTGATTTTCGTAGCAGACAGGACACGTGCTACTGGTGCCTTTTGGTCCTTTCTCTGGATTCTCGGGCTCTGCAGACTGCAATTTCCATTCAGCCCAGAGCACGATGACATCTTCCTCTTCAGTGTTAAAGCAAGGTTCTACATTGGATCCTCAAGGCCGGGTTCATCGAGTCTTTGTTCCAAAATATCAAGGCTCTCCCGACAGAGTTCTCCCTCTTGCTTTACCTGCATCTCACAGGACAAATATCCCTTGGCTGCTCTGCATTTACACTCTGACATGAACTTCTCCATGGTTTTCTGGAAATATTTCTCCTGGACAGACATAGAAGTCCTTCCCAACTCTTGCGCGAAGGACATTGTATCAATCAGTGGATTGGAGTGCAAGTCAGCATGTAACCAGCTCAAATGCAGCAGAAACAATCTTGGTCGGATGGCTAAGGCGTTGAAAGCAAATTAATAACTAACTGTTGTTTTATACCATTCCTTTCACCAAATAAACAACAAGGGAAAAAAATGAAAACAATATGTTGAACACAGCCATTAAACTATCCCTGAAACTAACTTGCAAAAATATGGACTTCGGAACGCACACTGGAACGGGGGATCAAGTGCTACAAACTCCAGCGCCACCAACTGGCCACCTACATTGTATTTTTCTGTTGGTTGAGACACCACGGGCTAGTCTAGGCATGCCCACATTTGCCCGTGTCCACAAGTGGCCAAGCATGGACTGAAGACTAAACAAGAGTTGGGAAAAGGATGCGCAAAAGCAACTGGCAACCGGTGGAAAAGTTCAAATTCATTACATATCATTGCGACATCCACAGACCGGGCAAATCTCGTCCTTTATTGAATGTTTGAGGCTCAGACTTTGCGCTTCTCTCACTTCTATCTCTGCCAAGCGAAGGCAGTGTGCGCTGCGAGCTTGACTATGTCTAGCCTGCAAGCTGTGTTCCACAACAACAAGTGCTACGTACAATTCATGAACATAACCCATCATTTTTGCAGCAATTCCATCCTCTTCTCATCAAGTGCACCGAGTGCTGCACGTCTAGGAAGGCTTCGGAAGCAATTTTTTGTGCTGCTTCTGCATCCTGCATCGCTCAAAGAATGGGAAGGATCACACAGTACCAAGACCCATCCAAGCACCTGGACAGCCAAGCGCTCAGCTTCTGCTGATGGTATGGCCTCCAACAAATTTCAAAGAAATCTGCTGCAGTTCTTTCTGCCCTCATCCGGTCAAGCCCGGATGAGCCAAAGTCAAAGGTTTGACAGGTGGGTATGGGTCAATGCGTATGGGTCAATGAGTATGGGTCAATATTCGGGTACCAATGCACCCAGAAGATTCGTCATTTTTTGGATTGACCCTTCCAGTTTGGGTTTTACCTGTATGATTTGACCCACACCTATGTGTTTTCGCTATACAAAGCTCAAAGCACAGTGCGCCTCCAAGAGTGCAGAGAGAGCACCACTAAGCTGCTCTAGCGTAGCTTTGTCAAAGGGGCCGCGTTTCTGGCCAGAAATCAACATGAAAAAAGATGGACAATCTCCTGCAATTCTGAACTTGTGGGTCGAGTTCTCCTTGGAAATGGGAATGGCTCCAAGTTGGACACCGTGGCAATTGACTTCTACTAAAATGAGCAAAATCTGTGGTCCCCTTGGGACTAAATTCTGATCCATGCCGAAATCAAGAAACGGACATGAGACCCTTCGCTATGGCAAACAAAATGTTAAAGAAACATTTCAAAAGCAAAGTCATGGTACTAAAGGTGCCTCTGGAGTCATTTTCAGAGAGGATGAGGCTGCATCCTTGAGAGAGTCTTCCAACTTGATCCTTCCCTCAGATTCAAGAGTTGTCATGCTTTTGTCCATGGTTTCAGAGAACTCTGCTTGTTTATGTTTGTTTGTATTTTGCCAACAGCCACACAAACATCTGAGTGCAGCTCTATGAGCTGAAGGACAGCTTCTGCATGAGGCAGGAAGTCCTTGGGCTTCATGCACTGGCCAAAGCTTTGTAGGGCAAAAAAAAAACACAAACAAGGATCAGACAGAGCTCCCTTCCAGAATCGCAGGCATGTGCCTGCCAAACAGGACTGAAATGGAGCTTTGCCCTATTGCAGTTGGTCATTACACCAGAAGCATCTAACTCTGCAGTTGAAATCAAGGCGAATCCGGTCCAAGCCCAGGCTTGGATAAAGCGACAAAAGCGCTAAGGTCATGCAGCCATGCACTGGCCATGCACCTCTCTACTGCAAGCTGCAGTTCCTCTTTGCAGCCAGCAACCTGCAGGAGTTCAAAACACCTACCTGGACACACCTCTGTAGTCCAAACAGAATGAGTGTATCAGTATGTCAGCATATCTGTATATAACTAAATCCCTTAGGAAGGGAATGAAAAACAGCAAAAAGCCATATCCCATCACAGAATCAGGAGACAACTGATCAGAAAAGTCTAAGTCTGAGGATTACGTCAACAGCAAGTGCTCACGGCCTCAGCCAGCTTGGATCTGCATCTATTCAGCTCCTCCTCAACTTCATCCAAAGCTTTCCGCTTGGACTGGAGGATCTTGTTGTCTTGGAGGAAGGCAGTCTGCAGAAGGCTGGAAATTCATCAGCAGTTTTCAATCAATGATGTTTTGTCAGCAGTTTATCAGCACTTAGGCCGTTTTATGCGGTTTTTTATCAAAATTTCTGCTGGCACAAATCATGGCCTTTGCAGAACGAAAAGCTGCAATCGCTCCAGAGAAGCCCTGGCGTTTCTGGCAACCACAAACAAAACAATTCTTGCGCAGAAGTTCACAAATCTTTGAGTGTTGGCTTTGGAATAGAGGTCTTGCCTCTTTCGCATCTTGCAGCTCTTTTGTTCTATCCTGCATGGTGAAACAACACACTGTCTGGAAGGCTGAAAGGAAGCCTCAAAGAGACTGTCGCAAAGGGTGTGGTACAGCGCATCTTGACATATCTTGACTCATCAGGCCTTGGTGAAGCTTTGAAACTTCTCAGCCTGTCGCCAAAGCTGGTGATAGATGTGGCTGGCCATATTCTCCAAGGAGTTGTCCATGCCTCTTCAGCTGCCTTCTGGCAACTCATTCGCAAATTCTTCTGGCTGTCGTGGAAGACCTGACAAAAGGATACAAAAGGCGCACTCACCACTCGTGCTCAAGTAATGTGGTAAACCCAACACCATCAACCTCCAATTCAGGATGGTTTTGTTCAACCCATTTCTGGTCAAATTATGTCAAATTAGGGACGGTTTGCGGGTTCAAGCTTACCACATTACCTGCCCAAGCAACTGCGTCAACACTATGCCCATTTCCGATCCTCTTTGGCCAGCTCAGCCCCGAGTGTCTGGAATCGGTGTCGTTCCTAGCCACGCATTCCCCTATCCAAGGAACCCAAGCTGTCTGTTGTGTGCGTGTGTGTGTGTGTGTCTGAAGGAACCCACCAGCAAACAGTTGGAAGATGTTTCAACTCGTTCCTCCGGGCAAATCCGCATGCTCTTTCTCACAAGAAGCCGCAGCCTGGGCAAAGTGTCTCGTGCGATTTCGCTTGTGACAAGAGATTCAAATCACCGAAGCACTGCGAAGCTCAGGGTCTAAGCACGGAGGCTACCCAGAAGCTGCCCAGAAGCGTATTCATGCTGTTGGAATTGAAGAGAAACCAAAGCTGTTCTCTTGCGATCCAGGTGCAGAATGGCAAGAATTCGCAAGGATTGCAACCATGCGGTGCTGCTTCGTGAGTGCTTTGATGTTGTGAGGAAGGGTCTATATAAACTTTGCGGGAGCCGACAGGTCGTGAGGAGGAGCCCACAACAGCAGTAAGGCATGAGACTCTTCAGCTTCGACAGGAAAGATGCAGCCCAAACCACAGGGTAGACTCCAGAAACAACAAAAAAGAGTTAGGTCCGCAAACTAAGTTCATTGCAACTGCCGCCCACTTTCCGACACGTCCAAGAGCTTGTCCACGGCCTCTGGCACATTTCCGGATGATTTGCCATCAGTTCATCACGGAAAAGTGCAGAAGTGCAGGAAGCATAAGCATTTTTAAGATCCAAGAGTAAAGCTCTCCTGCTCCACATCTGCCAGGCATCTTTCTCTGGATAGTTCGGATCCCTGAGGGCAGTTTCAAACAGACTCTGCAAGCACAAATTGTTGAATCAAATCAGTTGTACAGTTGTACTACACATCTGTTGAGCCAATCAAATTACATGGCTCCAATCGCCTCCAAGCAGTGCTTCTTGTTAGGACCACTTGGAAGACTCCTTCACACGCGAGTCATGTATGCCATCCTATGCGCCTGATTGACACTGCAGCATAGCAAAGCATGAGGCATGCCATGCAATGATTCATTCCTTGATGTGGGGGACTTCATAGTGCCGGAAAAAATGTTTCATGACGTGAGAATATATTCTGAAGCTACTGAAACATCATTCTTGGAAAAATGATACCTCAGGGTGATCTACTGAAGCTGCTGCTGTTCACTGAACAGCTACTGCTGAAGAAAGAATTGCAAATCGCCACGAGTCACCGAGCCTTCTGCGTTTTCCATCCAGACCTGGCACACTGGAAATGCAGCAATTCATGACATTTCATGACAGGTTGCGCAGGTTGCGCAGGTTGCATTTGGTTTGAGCTTGATGGTGCTTGAGGGCCAAGCCATGATCCATTCTCTCCATTCTTAAATGGTTTTTGAACACTGTGATGTCAGCTGGCCAGAGTTGCTTGTCAACAGTGTATGTAACTTGATCAAGCGTTACATGAAGGACGTAGCTGAGCTGCTATGTTTTGCTGCCGTATTCCTTTATGTCCCGTTGATGTCGTGCACTGCAGCTCTGAGAAATCGCACATGAAAGTGTCCACGTAAAACACTGAGATCCGTATTGGTTTCACCTTGATTCGTTCTCTTGCTACAGTATGAGTCAAGCAGTTGCGTCACATCAGTGCGAATGTCTTTGCAACAAGAGTGGATCTGATTTCTGTTGACTTCTCTTGCTACGACACACTTTCAGGCCCAAAATGAAATGATTTCCAAATTGACATGACCAAGATCTGGTTGCCCATACTGGGGCGCGAAAGTATGTGGGGATGGGAAACCCCCTATGGTTGGGATTGGTATGGATTATGAAATTTGGACAAACATGCGAAATCAGAGAGGCTTCTCAGGAATCTCTGTTCGCATGACTGGTGATAGTGAAGACGCCGGCATACGAAGACCTCTTCAAGAATCTAGAGTTTGCATTCATGATAACTGGCTGCCACTTGCTCCTAGGGCCCCAATACCTTTTGCACCGTTGAGCGGACACGATTTCAGACAGTGAAACGTTGCTAGAGGCTCAAGAACTGCTCCTGAACCTGAGAAGAGTCACCACCGGAATCTGATTCACCCCATGTAACGACTGCGCCGTTTGCCAGTATGGCCACAAAGGCATGATAGCCGGCCTTGAGGTGTTGTACATTCTTGAGCTTATGCTGGACCGCAGAGCTATCACCGCCGAAAGCGGGTTGGCCCCATGTCACCACAGATCCATCTTCCAGGATTGCGGCAAAGGCCTTATCTGCCCCATGAACCTGCTTCACATTCTTGAGCTGATGTTGGACCGCAGAGCTGTCACCACCCATGTCTGGGATGCCCCACGTCACAAGGGATCCATCTTCCAGCATTGCAGCAAATGCACCGCCGCAGGACCAAAGTTTCTGCACACCCTTCAGCTGATCTTGGACAGCAGAACTGTCACCCCCTGCAGAACCCCACGTGATGATGGACCCATCTTCCTTCAGCGCAGCGAACGCACAGTTATTGGCCTGAACCTGCTGCACACCCTTGAGTTGATCTTGGACTGCATCGCTGTCACCACCCTCATCCTCATGGCCCCACGTCACGACAGATCCGTCTGAAAGGATTGCAGCAAATGCTTCACCTGCAAATGCTGACTCAACTTGCTTCACATTCTTGAGACGGGCTTCGACATCACTGCTGTTACCACCAGCATATGGACTGCCCCATGCCACCACCGACCCATCTGCGAGGATGGCAGCAAATGCATCATGTGTGGCGCGGAGCTGCTTCACATTCTTGAGCTGATCTTGGACGGCAGAGCAGTCACCGCCTGTACTTTCATCACCCCACGTCACAACCGATCCGTCTGCCAACAAGGCAGCGAATGCTCCGAATGTGCCCAGAACCTGCTGCACAGTCTTGAGCTGATGTTGGACTGCAGAGCTGTCACCACCCAGGTCTGCGGTGCCCCACGTCACAAGAGATCCATCTTCCAGCACTGCAGCAAATGCACGGTTTGTCGCTGCGATCTAAATAATAATAATAATAATAATGAAGTTGTCACAGCTGCCGCCCTTGGTACGCGAGCAGCTGGAAAAGTGACCTCAGAGTCCTTAGAATCCCAGGTCCTTGGCACA
>BGPT01000015.1:630438-705438 GCA_003297045.1 Symbiodinium sp. clade C Y103
TCATTTTCTTTTATTCTTTTCTTGTTCTTGTTCTTTTCTTCATCTGTTCTTTTTGAATCACACACAGTCTTTGGAGTTCCCTTCGCACTCAGCAAATATGCCAAGCCCGCCATCACCACGAAGGAGGTGAGAACGAGATAGCNTTCTTTTTGAATCACACACAGTCTTTGGAGTTCCCTTCGCACTCAGCAAATATGCCAAGCCCGCCATCACCACGAAGGAGGTGAGAACGAGATAGCCCGAAGCTGCGATCTCCTGTACATTTCCTTGGAAGGGTCTTAAGGATCTTAAGGGTCCCCAAAAAAATGTGATATGTTATCCAAATAGGTTCCCCAAATGGTGATTGTTTTTTTTTTCCTGGGAAAACAGAAACATCACCTTAAGCAAAGCCAAGTTTCTGAGATGCACTTGGCAACTGTCACCTCCAGATCGTTCGTCGCCCCAAGTCACCACGGATCCATCCAGCAAAATAGCTGCGAAAGCGTCGTAGGAAGACACGACCTGTCAATCGTCTCCAACTCCAATTGTCCATGTTCAGCTTCCAAACCAGGCATTTACCAACTGATTTGAGTTTTGAGATGTTTTAAGATTGCTTTGGACAAGGCGACTCTAAACGAAGTTTGTCTGTCCACCTACCTTGTCAATTGAAGATCAAACTTCTCTAATCACAGAGTAGCATGGGGTGCAACTCAATCTACGGAAAAAACCAAAGGAAAACCAGTTCCATACCTGGAACATGTGTTCCTTTCAGCGATGACGCTGGGGTGCAGGAACCTGTTTTTGATTTACCAAAAGACACATATATATATCATTCAGGATATTATATGATATTATTCAGATTCTCATATGTTCGGACCACCCACAAAATACGCCCCCTTGTGGGAGCCTTCTGCACCCGTCTCAATTGATGTTGAACTTTGCTGCTGTCACCTCCACTGTTGGGATCGCCCCATGTTACCACTGAACCATCGGTTTTCGTGGCAGCAAAAGCACGTTGAGAGGAGACCACGTCCAAGACATTGCTCAACTGGTCTTGGACGGAACCTGTTTCAAAAGGCTCGGAAGGTCACAAAAGATTGTGGATAAAACATGTTAAAACCCATGTCCAATACAGGTTTGTTAGACTTTTAAATACTTTTACATCTTTTAGTGCACTATATACCACTGTACACATATATATATATAATATAACACTCTATATGTAGCTATATATATTCTATACATAATATAATACTATATATTGCATATAATGCTATAGATTATAAATGATAATATATATATATATACATATCGTATATTATCATATATATTATCATATAATATCATTATATAACACTTTCTAACACTATATATATATATACAGGGCATAATAGCTATGGCATGGCTCAAAAATTGCGGCCAGGAATGGACCTGCAAATGCCCATGTTTTGCGGCAAACAGTTTCGAGATGTTTCCAGCTGTGCATTGTCCCCCTTGGGTGCGTTGTCCCCCCACTGGGTGCATTGTCCCCTCTACAAATTTACTGCATCATATGATGATGACATACCATGACAAATGTGGCTTTGCGTACTAGAAATGGGGCATAGCCCATGTCATACAATTTCATACAATTCAATTGAGAAGTTGATGATGAACATATGACAAACCACGGGATGTCAGAGTACCTCTTGTTGGCTGCATCCCCAATATATCAATCATATTACATATACAGGTCCCCATCATATCCTCATGATATCTACATCCTGATGGGTTCAAGGTTATATTCAACTTATATATCCCCAATATCATACCCCACTACTGTATCTTCTAACTATATCCCCATAATCTCCACATGTCTCCACATTCTGTTTGGTGAAGATCCAGCGATTTGGACGGTTTGGCCCACAGCGAGCTACTGCTGTTACCGCCAAAGGAGTGATGGCCCCAAGTGATGACGCTTTGGTCAGCGAGGACAGCGGCGAAGGCGTAGTCTGAGGCCCGGATTTGTTGCACCGTCCTCCGGCTCCATTTGAACTATAGCAATTTAGGGGATATCATGGGGATATGATATAACAATATATGGGAAATGGACTAGACCCAGAAAGTATGGCTATTTTTAGTGTGGGTGAACCAGTCTTATCTTGAAACATTGAATTGTGTCAACCAGCAACAAGTGGGAAAGCGATGATAAAGCAACAATTCTCCATAAATTCTTCGCAGTATGCAGTATGACCCATTTTCAGACATACTTACATGGAGTAGCAATGGACCCCACAAATTGCTTGATTTGGACTTGAAGCCATTCGTTTTTAGAGTGGCTATTAATTTCTCTGTTTTCGCTGCTTCTGACCGATTCGAATTGCAGTTCCTGCCCCTCTTAAAGCCAATCAGCCACTGAAACTGTGACGAAATTTTGGAGGCAGAGCGAAGTGCACTGGAAAAGTGCATGATCTCCAAAAATTGTAGCCGTTCAAAAAACAGAATCCCGGAAACATGGTAAATCATGTATGTAGAAATATAGATACTCAATACTAATTCAACAAACTGAAATGAGGCGCCACACTTAGTTGTGCACAGTAATTTCTGGCTGAATTGTAGTAATTCACCAATCCAAAAACAGCGGAAATAAGGCCATTTGGGGATAATTTCCTTTGCCAGGCATCGTTCCAGTGACGGAAAACAGTGGGGTCCTCATCCCCTGGTGGTTGCAGGTCAGCCGGCTGTTGGGATTTCCCCAGGCAACCACTTCTCCATCTTCTAGGATTGCTGTAAATGAGCTGTCGGATCCCAGAACCATTCGCACATTCCTGAGATGAGATGGGGTCTGAAAGGTGGGGGGTTTGGATTTACCGTTGCTTTCAAGCAATTTAACTGGTAAACATTGGTAAACCATGGGGATTGGAGGACCAGATATAACAGGAATGGCAATTTTAATAGGGAAAATCAAAACTGCCATGGGATTTTTGGAGGTCCATAAGGTGAGATGACTCCAAACATGGGCCTCTCACCATGCAAATCATGCAATTGAAACCTGATTGAATCCCACTGAAACACCAATAAAACAGGATAAAGATCCCATTCAATTCCACAAACATCCCATTAAATCTCATTAAACCTCATTGAATCCCATAAAAATCCTAGGAACTCCCGATAAGTTCCGATAAAAATCCTAGTAAATCCCATTAAAAACCCATGAGCATCCCATTAAAAGACCATTCAAACCATTAAATCCCATTGAAATGCCAGTCAAATCCCCTAAACATCCCATTCAAGTCCCCTCAACAAAAGCACAGCATCTTCAGTCGCTCCATGCTCCTCCGCTCCGCCGCAGTCAGCGCCGTGCCCCAACACACCACGCCGCCGCCGTGGCGCCAGGCGGCAAAGGCGCGTCGCGTGGAGGCCAGGCGAATGGGCTCCACCACAGCCGTCAGGGTCCCCGAACGAAGGCCGGCCTGGAAAAGATGGGGAAAACATAGCCAGACATGGCTGTTTTCCCCCATGAAAGGATAGGAAAGTGCCGGAAAATATCGGAAACTTCTGGGAAACTCACAAATTCAACTCAAGAGATGTTTGGGACAAGATGGAAAAATCACCAAATTTGGGTACATACTCTGCAAGAACGACCTCGTTTACGTGGTGATTCTACTTTGGCAACTTGTGGCAATTTGAACACACTGATCCACTGGTGCTGAAAGAGTTCACCTGCTTAACTGGCAAAATTCGAGTTTCACCCTGGAAAGTCGGTAGGTTCACCTGTTCAGTAGTTTTTACGTGCGAGAAATCTAAGTAGTTTGGCAGTTGAGAAAGAGTCAGAGTAAAAGTGTCCAAATAGAGTTGGGAAACCCATCAATAAGATAACTGTGGTTCCTCATGTTTCCTAATGTTTGATCAACACAAGTCGTGGGTGTCAAGATGAAACATGAAACGGTTCAGATTAGCAGATTTGGCTGGAAATTTGGACACGCGTCGGAAGTGGGTGATCAAACATATGTTTGGGATGGAGTTTCATTGCAGCTTGATGGCTCCTGCCTTCCTTTATTCGGAAGTACAGAAAATCGTGCATCCTTTGATTCAAGAGCATTTACACAAGTCACACATCTCATGTTTCTAAATAAAGCACAAGAGGAACTCTATGCAAAATCAGGAAAACAAATTGCCAAAGTCTCCTGACTAAGTGGCTTTTTCCAAGGACTTCCCTGGTTGCAGCACGGAGCCATCCTGGTCCAACAACTTCAGAGAGCCTCCCAACCCCAAGGCTTGTAGTGCTTGGCGTTTCAGCACCTCCACCGTTGAAGTTGAAGAGATGGAAAGTGTGGCACAGCGATCACTGGGTAGACAAACGCTGATCTCCTCCACCAGTTTTGGGATGGCGCCAGTTGGTGGTTGAACCCCCCTGTTGGTGTTGAGTCCTTCAAGGGGTTGCCCTGCCAGTTAAGGAAAGATATGGTCTTGAAACCATCAACATCCATCAACCAAATGTAGTTGCAAGGCTCGCCGTCTCCTTGGTTTCTCACAGTTTCCCTACGAAGAAATGGCAATAATTTGGTGCCCACCCATTGTCAGACATACTCAGTTTTATCATCTGGTTGATTCTTTATATGTCATTATATATCCCGCTCACTATAAAGCCCTGTAGAATTCACCGAGTTATACCTAATCCCCATCAGCCACTGGGTCTCCAGATCATCTCGCCCTTGGCTGCGCTGGCGCGACCGGGAGCGCGACCTAGATGCGGCTCGCGCCATGGCGCCCGCGTACGCGAAAGATCTGGTGATGTCGTCGGTTTTCTTTAAAGGAACATCATAGGTTTTCGGGGGAGAATCTCTAAATAGGGTTCAATTTTTGGATATTATTTTAAGGATATAAGGATGCCGAAATCTAGGAACCTACGAAATCAAGGAAATCCATAGGTTGTTACTTCCGCAAGTGTGAGAAGATGACGCGTGGGCGATTTTCTCAGCCAAGCATCTGTTCAGTCTTGGGATGAATGTTGGTTTCAAATAACTTGATGTTGGCGAAAAAATCGTGGATCTGGTACCCTGGTTTTCACATCAACATGTAGCTGTCAAATGGATTCAAATGGATGTTCATGAACAACAAAAATTGTGACAAAGGGTAATGCAATTGACCCCCATTCCCAGTGCAGACCATTGGCAAAACACGGCAAAATCAGAAAAACCATTCAACATTAGAGATGATGGTATGGAATGTAACCAATGAAAGAATCTGGAAATACCGCTGGACAGGCATGGTGGATATCAAGAATCAATCAATGAATCTATGACCTAAGAATGGCGTTGTGCTAACATGCTATCCCAGTGATATATTGCGCTGTTCCTCAAGTTGAGGTACAGTAGCTTTCAGCTTGCCTGCGTTTGAGCCCACATCAGAAACAATATTTGAATCTGCCAACTCTCAACGCATTCCATGTGCATGTGAAGTGCATGTCACACTTCACACCGCCCAACTCTTTATTAGCTGCTAAAGGATGCAAATCAGTCGAAACCTCGGTACCCTGCCAGAACGGTCGCCATGTTGAGATCTGCATATCAATCCAATTTTGGGATTCTTGGAGTGTCATATCCCGAGGTCTTATCCAGTAAATCCAGGCAAATGCTTCTGAATCAGAAAAAAAAAAACTTAACTCATCACCCCACTTTTTTGCTTCAACCATTGTATCCCATGGTTTCCTTAGGTTTTCCCTAACTCTTCACCATCTTCCCCCCCCCAATCCTCAGGCCCTGTGCCGCCCGCGCCTTGTGGGTCCAACTGCTGCGCGCGCAACGCCAGGGCCTGACCGATGGCCGCGAAGAGCTTCGGTGAGGCGGCGCCCAACTTGGCGAAGGACCAGGCGGCGATGGAAAGATGCTGGGCCTGACGGGGGATGAACACCATTCACATACATCATGCGTGTGTGTGTTGAAAGTTCTGTATATATATATATATATACACATTCTATAGTGAGATAGTAGTGAATAAACTTGCACTTATGATAGATTGATAGATATGTAAGTATATTGAATATGTATATATCTATATAGATGTGTGTGTAGTATGAAACTATATACATGTGTATTGTTGTTATATATTGTGAAACTATACATACTATACTCTATCTCTATATATATATACTTGGCGTTATACGATATTCAAAATTGGGTAAACTAGTATATGTAATATATTGCAGATATCATATTCAATACAGTATCATTCTGTACAAAACATGATATTCTGCGTTATCAGACATACATTTTATAGTGTGTGTGTACATGTCTTTGTAAAAAGTGTAGTACAGTAAACTATTTTGTTTATACCATATATTATATATAGATGGAACAGTATCCATGTACATGTATATTAAATTATATATATATATATATTATTCAGTATTATATACATATTACAAGAGAGAGAGAGAGATAGATGATACATCTATCCGACGGGAAGCGACTTCCGTATATTCATAGGTTTCCGGAGCCCCTTTCACTATATTCTGGTAGAATCTGACATTCCAATTTATTGGGGATCGGTCTTGCAACTGCACAAAGAACAAGTTGATTACTGTAGATTTGCAGGCCGAAAAGGTCAAACCACCAACGTTTGTTTGGACAAGACAGCATGGGCCATGGGGCCCTTGCAAACTATCATCGTCGTTGACATCATCATTCTTCTTTGATTTTTACTTTTATTCTTTTCCTTTTATCAATCTGTTCTCTCGTTTCGCTTCATTTCCTTCTTGTTTTTCTTCATGTCTCTTCTGATCTTCTTCTTTTCTTTCTCTTTTGCTTTTTTCTTATTCTTCTTGCCCTCTTGTCTACTTCTCGTCTTCTTTCCTTTTTCCAATGCACATACGATTACCAATATCAACATCATCTTCATAAAAGCAGCAGGACGAGTAGCCCTATGGGTGTGGCGCTGCTCTTTGATCTTAACTTTGAGATTGCCAGTATGTACATCTTTGTCGGTTCTACAGCACCTCGTTTCTACATCTTTGATCCTGGTAGTTTTGCTTGGGTTTTTACATGGTGGGGTATGATGATCGAACTTGTTGAATGATGTGTGAGTTGTTACTTGTCTTTCTTTTTTGCGTTGGTAGTTGAGCTCTTTCCCCGCAGCATTCAATCTCAACCGCTTGGCGCGGGCCCCCTGCTCTAGGTCAGGGGTCCACAGTTGAGACATCTCGCAACGGCTGGTACCTGACTTCAAAATCGGCAACCCCAGCTTATTAGAATGGCAAAATTGCATCTAAAAGCGGTGCTTGTTCCACTTCGAGGTCAAGTCAGCCACAGGTTAAGCCAGCCACTAAGTTATGAAGTTCAAATATATATATATATATTTATATTTATTTATATATATATATTTATATATATATATATACATATTTATATATATAATATATATATAAACAAACAAGTTTTAGATGCCCACACCCGTGCCTGACATTCCTGCACCCTTCGTACGAAGTCTTTGGAAAGCACCTGAAACAGGGTGCCCAGAAAGAAAACACTGAGGAAATGGACGGAAATGGCGCATTGATTTATCATGATTTATCATTGCTGCGTCATCCTGACCAATCTGCACAACGGAATTGCACATAGTTTCTTCTAACTGATATCACCTGCAATATGACGGTACTTGGAAAGGTCAACATCTGCGGGTGATACCTTGTGGAGTCAGATATGTGGCTATGTAGAGCAGCTGTGCAGCCACAGAATCTTTGGAACAAAGAACACCACGGTCCAAGATCAGCAAAATGCTCACCCTCAAAACCATCATCGTCTATAAACCCCTACGGACCTACAGGACGCTGCAAACGTGTCTTTAGTTACGTCAGCTTCTAATCGGGTTTGAACTCACGGAGCTACTAGCCATCAATTCCAAGCATGTTTGCATGTCTCAAATGGTTCTTCTAAATTAATGATCAAGAAATATCAAGATAAACTAGGAACATTCAATCCCATCAATCCAAAGCACTTTCCGCTTGCCCTCTGGCAATCAAACATGGTTTGCTGGAAGATCCTCCATTTAGTTCGCATTGAAGTAGCTACTTAGTCGCGGATTTCCCAGCTGCCCATATTTCAAAACACACGAGGCTACTTCCATGAAGCACCACGAATATCACCGCGCAGAAAACCATTGTTCACCATGATTCACAAATTATCTTAAATCATTAACCAGTTCTTTGCCACTGATTGACAAGTCAGCCCACTTTCTCAAAAGCCATAGCTTCAGCAGGCACCTGGAACAATTCTTCGTGCAGCAGCCCCATTTTGGCCAGGCCCCAAGCCACATTGGCCATGTCCTGACACCACAAAAGAACCAACAAGGCCAAAAGAACCAACAAGGCCCCAAGGAACCGACAAAACATGGGATCACTTTGGGTGGGGAAAACAATGCTTCAACATCTTAAGCCAAATCTAAGTGTCAAGAAATCAGATCCAATTGATAAGTATATATATATATATAAACTGAACATCTGGCATTATATCGTAAACATCAAACATGTCAACCCTGACTGGATCGCAGGGACTCAGCCAAGTTCCTCCAAAACTCAAAATCTAAACCCCAGGGATACCGGTCCCTGACGCGGACACAGAATCCGCACAGCTCCTGAGGTGCGAAATTCGCCACTTTGCCCACCGATTCATCGGCCACGGCCTCGATCATGTCAGGACATTCAATGCCCGCAGTGGCGTATCCTCAGTGCGATGGGGAACACTAAGCACCCATGGTAAATACAAATATTATATACCATGTATTATATATATATATACATATGTATGTCAACCTTATATGTACTGTTTTTTGTTGAAGCGAATCCAAAATTGCAATGTTTGCCATTCCTTCTCCTCTCCAACCTTATTTGCGACTGCCAATCGTATAGCAAACTACTTATCATTTACATGAAATTATGTACTATATATATATATACAATTATGTAATATTATATATAATATTATAAAATTGTATACATACAGAGATCCTATCCAATCCATGAAAGGATATCTATGGCTGGAGCGCCAAAGCTATGTTGAAGTATCCACTTCTGCTGGTCACCGCACTTGAGACAAGCGAGTGTCACAGTGTTACCATGACATCATTCCTGCCATGCATTAAATGCGTTCAGACAAGACTCCCCAAATGATCGTCGACAGGTCTTGTGGTGTCAACTCTGGGATCAATCTCATGATCGTCTCCGTCAAGGTCTTTAACATCGATGCACCTGGTGAGGAACTCGCCAGTGTTCTCTGGCAGCAGAACTGCAAAAAAATAAAAAGTAGCAACCACAGTATTTGCATCACGTTGCTCTGACTCTCTGCAAGAATATGAAGTCCAGTCTCATGAGGAATCGTAAGGTGAAGCAATGTTGCAGCTGAGCTGGCTGGGATTCAAGCCTTTCTCATCATAGCAGGATTGATGACCATCACCCAAACTCATCAAGTCATCTATCGTTCAGCACTACCACACCATCACAACGGCGGCTAGCGCAAACCGTGCTCAGCTCCGCACCAATGTTCGGGTCTTTTTTCCCTCTGACTCCAGAGTCCTGCAAAATAGAATAGGAATGATGTTCGTTTGGGACACTGGGGTCTGGCCTCCATGAATCAACCACACCTTGGGGAAGAAAACATCCATGGATATCCGTGGTACGAACTCCCAAGTTTCCAGTTTCTACAATGCCTCAGGGCACGTCTTCTTCCTCAACATGGAATGCTGAATAACACATGGCGTCTGTCACCTTAAGGCGTTCAAGTCCTTATCAAACCCAGTCACTTGCAAGTCCCATTTCAGTGGAGAGACCTTGTGGGGACCCCAATTGACCGCTCTATCCTCTGGTAGTTTCACATGGCAACATATTTTTCCCTGAATCATCCACAGATCACAGAAGGTTGGTTTTCCAGCGCCATGTGTACCAATGGCTACTTCCCATCAGCTCCTCTGCAGTGTTCTCCTGTGAAAGTGATCAATTTTTGAGTGGCCCAGGCAAAAAGTTTTGACAAGTCACAGAAAAAACTACTCAATTAGACCTTGCACCTGTAGTGTGGCATCTCTGCCCTCTCTAATAATACTTTTGCAATCTGAACACCAAGCCTTGCTGACCAATCTCACCAATCTTGCGTCCCAATCACTTTTGGCAGAACTTGTTCAAACCACTAGCCTCTTTTATAGGTGGAACGGCTTGGTCCACTGCACTAAGTCCCCCATCACTGGAATTGTTGAAAGGAATATCTAATATCTACATTTGGAAACCATGGTTTTTATATGTTTTTATCCCCAAATATAGGGCCTTCCGGTGAAGATTTTCCAACCGCTTCTGGGAGTCTCGCCTCATTGGAGCCACTTCGCGCGAAGGACCACACCAAAACGCTCACGTCCTGAGATGATCGTTTGGTGAACGAAGGACATGTTTGAAGCACATGCGCCACCCAAATTCATCTGTGCAAAAAACCGGCCGTCTTTTGGGAGACTCGGATCTAATGGAATTGCCAATCCGACCTTCATGCATCCGCTCTTGGGGAGACTACACCGTGGTGATATCCTCCGTAATCGCAGGAAGTGTCTTCAACAATGTTCTCAAGGTGACATGGCACGTTTTCCATAATATATTAGATCCAGTTAAGATATCGTCGGATCGCATCCTCAGATTGTTTGTATCATATCCATTGACATCCTCTCTTTAATTGCTGCGGGTTCTCCAGCACATTCCCCGATGGTTGGCAGTTGCAATTTAGTTGTTGTTGCTTCACATCCGCAAGTTGTTTTTTCTTTACCGCGTCATCATGATTTTAAAGACTTCTTCGGCTTCCCAGCTCAACTCCGCTGAAAAAAACATCATCATCCTATATGATTTTTATACAATAATTAGAGCAATGTAAATCCGCATCCCAACTCCATCAGCCCTGTCTCCAGCATTGACTGTCATCAACTGTTATCAACTGTTATAAGTTATCAACTGTTATCAACTGTTATCAACTGCTATGAACTGCTATTATGTTGGCTAAGTCTACATGATTCTATATATAATATATATGATTGATACTACCCCTATCCCCCCGCCTGCCCCGCCTGTGGCGTCAGATCCCTCAGCCGTTGCCTGGTCTCCTTGGCCACGCAGCGCAAGGCGCTGCCCTGGAAGCGCTGCAGCCGCGCCAGGGCCCAGGCAAGCATCGCGAGCCTCGGGGAGAAAAACACGTTGGAATCCAAGATTTGGATGGAAAAAAAACTGCATGAAATTCATGGGATAGATTGATAGATTATTCATATATTTATATATAATTTAATGAGATCTAAGATTTATTGATGTGTTGTAATGTTTCGTGAAACTGATAGCCTATGAACGTTCTCGAGTTCTAGATGTTGGTCCTTTGGAGTATGATTATGAACCATCCCAGCCAAGTTCGAGGGTGCTCAAATATAAAGACATGTCTATACATCGAATCATGGCGTGATCTCTGGCCCGACCCATTGCATGTTAAGGTTTTGCCTTGCCATATCCTGCCATCCGAACCCAGTGGCTCTTGGTTGGAGAAACCTGAGATCTTTGGAGCTGCCTCCTACGGGTTGGTAAACATCAGGGAATGAAGCGAATTGATGCAAATCGCCATGGATGATGTGGATGATGTGGAGGATGTTGTCGATGATGATGATGATGATGATGATGATGATGATGATGATGATGATGATGATGATGAGGAGGAGGAGGAGGAGGTCTGCTTTTATGTCAATATTAGTATCTATCTGTCTGCCTTACTGTCTGTCTGTCTATCTGTTTTCTATCTCTGTATCTATCATCAATCCTAATCTATCCTATCTATATTTTTTTATATGTCTACATAGAGACATAAATTGTCGTCAGTCATACCATGTCTAATCTTCCATCATCATGAATTGAAATCGCCCAGTTGTTACTTACAATTTTGATTTTAAATCTATACATTTTGTTGATATACTTCAAAACTTTCAACCAGATATACGTTCTTTTAGACTTTCCACGTTTTTTTAAGAACCGCCAGGCCCCTCTCTGCCGTCCTGCAGAAGGGCTGTGAGCATGGCATCGTTCACCATGTCCAGCTTGGCCAAGGACTGTGCCAGGTTCGTTAGGCCCTGGGCGTCAAACTCCCTGCCGCAGAGATGTGGCATGGCGATGCGTAGGGTGGGGTGATGATCAGGTCTGTAGTGATGATTGCTCATGATTGTAGATATGATATGATATGATATGACATAACATGATATGACATGACATGACATGATATGATATGATATGATATGATTGTATAAGAATCCCATACAATCCCCAGAAATTGGATGGTTTCGTCTGTTTCAATTGTTTCTTGGGACACACGGAGTACTCAGATTGGGGGGCCGTTTTTGGGGGTGAGTTGCCCACAATAGGCCATAAGAATCCAATCTTATTTTGTACATATATATATATACATATATACATATATATATATATCATATATATATATATACGCAGCTCTTACGTTCTGGATTGCATCTTATTCAAAATCAGTAGTCCAATTTTTATCCAATAATGCAATCTCATATTCTCCCCCCTTGGATCTTGGACTTCTTATCCCCATTGGCTGCACGATATTCTGAAAATCGGTCTTCCCATGATATTATCAAGTTTCTGCCATACCCGATGCCATACCCTTCTGACACCCAGAGCAACTGATGGTTCGATGGTCGGGGGATGGTGGCCACTTTACAATTGAACATCCCAGTGACGGACGGCCTCACACGCTGCAATGCAGTGTCCAAAACCGCCTGGCCGGTTGTGGAAGTGTCCAACCTTTCTTTGTTTTTAGGACATGGATAGACCTCACGTTGCTCCACATCTGCTTCTTCTGATCAGTATCCATGATAAGCTGGCACCTCAAGTTTTTCTCAAGTCCTTGAAGCAAAGTATGCGCAACAGAGGTAATTTAATGGATTCAGATTCCCAGCTACCCTGAAAGGTATAGGAATAATGTCAACCCCGGATTAATCAATCCTTAATTGGTGAGAGTTACCCTCAAAATAGTGATAAATTACTCTTAAAATTGCCAACCCCCTATCAATGAACTGATGGTTTAATAACCCTGGGTTCAATCTAATTACCCGGGAATAGTGGTCCGGCCTCCACCATGGCTGTGGCTGAGGGTGCTAGACTGCCCTGAAGGGTGGAGCCCCACCCGAAGAAAATATCAATTCCTGTATACCGTCCAGTAAACTAATATAGCTATGGAAATCCACCGTTTTCCTCAGGAATTCATCTACAAACGGATGGAAATGGAGGGTCGTTATCTATATTAGTTTATATACTGGATGGTATAGTTGACGGGTCATCATTCCGTTTGTCGGGGATGGAAAAAGAAGGAAGAGTCGGGCCCCAAATTCCATTTTAGGGATGGAAAATAGGTCAAAAAAACAATCGTCAATTGAAGGCCCGAAAAATCACATTTTTTGTGGGATGGAAATATGGAAAAAAAAGTGGAAAAAAAATGATCTTACCATCAAGCATCAGCCGGGTCGAGAAGACGTGCAATCGGATGTTCTAATCCAGTGAATCTAGTGTGAAGCAACGACCTGCAACCAACGCTTTTCCAGTCAAAATACATCAAGAGCGCGTACGCACAAAAGTGTAATCTACAATGCCTCCATATAGTCTATGTGTATATGTACTATAAATTCTATCTATCTATATATATATATATAAGTAATTATGTATATATATACAGACACATATACACACATACCATGTAGTACATGGTACAGAAGTGAACCCACAAACACCCAGCAGCCATGAGAGTCACATCTAGTCCCGTCCTCCACAGCAAGTCCTGAAGGTCGCGACAAAATGGCGACGTTGCGTCGTTGTAACAACTAGAGCGTTGGCAGACAACAGACCCCGTGTCGTAATAACAGCTGGGCCTATACAATATATATATATATATGATACCCCTTGGTTATTTAACATAGCCATGGAAAATCCCCTATGAATGGAGGTGTTAATGGGAAAATCATCCAAAATTAGCCATTTTCCATGGCATTCGATCGTCCCAATTGGGCAAAAACGAAATGGCGATTCCTGGCTGGTCATTTCTGGCGAAGCCTTTGAAACCATAGCCATGGCCCGCCTCCGGGACCCGCCGCCATCATTTGAGCCTCAGTGAAGCCATTGCCCGTTGTGTGTCCCTCATCTTGGAGGGGGCCTTGCCATCATTTGGTTGGGTGAAATATCAAAGACCTATAAATATGGATATCATTGAGACACCGCCATATAAAATCAATATCCATTAATACATAATATATATATATATATATAATTATGTAGAATATATATAATATATATATATATATATCCAATAGGAAAATCCAAAATCAAAAAAACAAAATCAGCAAAAAACATTAGAAAACCATTGTTGAAAATCTTTTTGGGGGTCCGCCATTTTAGGAACTGCCAAGAAACGAAGGAATAGGCAATGATGGACAAGTGCTGCGGTGAACACGTGTTCACCTGCGCGCGATCCAGTCAGCAAATCTATCAATGGTGAAGTCAGGATGTACAGCAGCAGCAGGGACCATACAGGAAACGGAGATTCCGTTGGAAACTTTCTGTTGGAAACCCAAATGATTTCAAAGGAACAGAACACTTTGGGGTAAACAGTACCTGATGCTGAGTCACATCATATAAGCATAGAAAAGATATATATTATATAGTTATATACATATTCTACATTGTATTGGAACAGCCATGAACAGCCGTATTTTATTTGCCATCACTTCCTCAAAGCCAGGAACCTTGGTGCAGTCTTGATTGGTCTTGCATCATCTCTAAACAAAACAAACCAGAAGATACCTAAAATGAACAGAAAAAAACACACCATAATCATGGCATCTAAGAACCCATGGATTCATCGTCATGTTTATATATCATGTTCATATGGAGGTTTCCTAAGTCATGAGGGCACCCCAATAGCTGGATGGCCTACAACAGAAACTCCATCGATTTTAGGAAAACTCCATCTGAAACCCGCCCATTTTTGTGGCACCCAGCTGGCACCCCCAACCTTTCGCAGCACTTGGGAGGCAATCGCCTCCTCAAGCGCCACATCGCGTTGGCTCAGCCTAGGAAATCACTGGGTGAGGATCATGGGATTCACCAAAACATGATATATAATACTAGTACCCTCCAAAAAAAAAACGTAAACCCTGCCAAATAAGGGTTGGAAGAGTCGTTTCCAGTAAAAACATGGTGATTTTCAGGGTCTATGTTTATTCACCAGAGGCTAGTCCTTTCCGAATACTTAATGGATCTTAATGGGTATAAATACATACACCGATGAGTACTAGGGTAACATACAATACAATGGGTATACAGCTAATACAACTCAATGGGTGTACCCTCCGGTCATTTCAAGTAGCTATGGAGACTCACCTTTTGTTTAGGTAAACATCGGTAAATCATCCATAAATGGGCAATGTTCCATAGCTATGTTAAATAATCCAAGGGTAACCAGCCATAATGGGGGCCTGTTGGAGTTTCATGTTTTGGTTTTGATCCAGAGAAAACATCAGCAAAAATTGGGACATAAGAGAAAAAAATACAGTACCAAGTCCAAGTCCTCGAGTATGATCATATCATTCATATATAGTTGCCTTCAATCCCTAACTTGAGAACAATGGTTAAAATAAATACAACAATACGTGTCAAAAAATGCATTAAAAGTTCATCGTGAATTTCATACGTTCCTGCGAACCTAATAGCTGCTTGTCTCCAAAACATATGAGGATCCCTGAAATCAACCAGTTCATGGTCTGCTTTACGAGTCCCTCGAGGAAAAACATGAGAAGGGTGGTCCTCAATTTTTGGGACAAACCCAAATGAAGGACAAAACAAGGAACCACCACAGATTTTCAGTATACATTGGCTTCTATGACCCCCAAATCATCCATAATTATTTGAATTGGATTTTTCCATGATAAACCATCCAGCTATTGGGGTATCCCCATGACTTAGGAAACCTCCAAAGGTATCCAATCCAAACCTCCGAGTTCCCATAGCAGGTTACTTCCTAACCAAAGAGCTTGGCGAAGGCCCAACTGAGATTCGCCAAATCCTGCCGATGACATTGGAAGGTGTGTGTGTGTGTGTCTAGTGTTCTAGTTCTTGTTATATCATGAGAAACATGTTGGCAAGGAATGCCACAAACAAGCACACATAGCAATACAGTACATGGTACAGAACCATACAACCACTTCGGACATAGTTGACATCTCTACGTAGTCGAAACCGCTTCATCACTACGTTTACAACATGTACCAAACCCAATCATGGACCTTACGTCATTCGCGGTGAAGTCCGAAATTTGACCACCTGCAAAAAGTATTCGTGGTTGACATTGATTACAACACCATTGGGTTTTGGGTATACCTAATTCTCGGACAAACCGAAATATTAGTACATATCGCCATTTCATCACTTGAGTTTCTCCGAAAACGTGAGACTACTATGTCGCACAACATTGCTTACGCTAGACCTTACGCAATGCTTACGCGACCACAATTTTGACTTACGTGGCAGGCATGCTAAGATGACTTACGCGAAGCTTACGCTGACAGGTTTGACTTAAAGCTCAAAGGAGCTGCTTACGCCAAATTTTTTTTCGACCTACATTGTTCCCTCAATATTGTTCCTAAAATTGAAGGGGAGGACAGTTGGGAATGTAAATCTCACATGAACACCATGGCAAAAGTGGTTTACCCCAAAAGTGGTTTACGCCACCTTACAAAACCCAGGGTTTTGCTTACGCGACCCAGTCATATGACACAACTCTTCTAAAAGTGTATTCAGGAGGTTTCTGACGATACTCACTTGGAGATATCCCCATCATATCTCACCTAATCTAACATGTCCAAAAAAATCAACCTAAAAATTGTATATGTACAGTAACACACCTGATCATGACTTTATTCATCTTGTCCGCATGACATTTGCCATCAAATGCTCTTCTAGTCTCATTTCCAAACAGAATCCCAAATACCATACTGTTGGCGATATCCCCACTATATGCGCATTGATTCCCAATCATATGCCCATGAAATGGTTGGTGTTGCTATCCCCAATCATATCCCGACATGATACCCCCACTATATATGTATATATATATATATATATATATTTGTATACATATCCCATACATTCCTTGTGAGCATCCCCATAAAATCACCATAACTCACCAATCATAAAATGTACAGTATATCATAAAATTTCATTGAATCATTTATGTTGGACTACTCTACCTCACAGTAATCATAAAATGGTCACCGCATCACCACATCAAACACTAAACCGTGATGAATTAAGAAAAAACCTGTTGTTCACAAATCTCACAGGCACCATTCTAATTGGACTTTACACAAGTTGGGTCGACTAGGACTTAACCTCCCTCGCAAATCCCCTCTGGCAATTTTAACCGCAATGCTTACCATTTGCCCCACCGCTCACATGGGGCGGGGTGGGGTGGGGCAATAACGTCACTCGACCGCGTGCTCTGCAGATGTTTCGTTGATCACATCCCTATGCTACGTTCGCCATTACATGATTATATGGAGGATGCTTGTGCCCAACACTTTGATGCTGCGCCCAAGATGCCCAAGATGGTCTATCATGGGTTAGGGTGGAGTGAGGTGGGTTCATTTTGAAACAATTTGCTAGGATGCTGTTAGTACATTTTGCAGCAATTTGTTAGGATTCTGTTGGAACTGTTAGTCTGTTAGTCCTAACAAGATTGCTGGAACTGTGCAGTTTGCAGCAAATTGTTTGGATTCTGTTAGGAGACGACGATGATCATACCAATGATGTTGATAATGTTGTTGATGATGATGATGATGATGATCCCGTCGAACTCTTCCAGGCGGGGGGCAAACGGTGGGAGTTGCTCGTAATCTTACACGGCGATGGAAAATCACCATTTCAATAGGTAATCATCGAACTAAATGGGTGATTGTCCAGCAAGCCATGTTTGATCCCTACAGTACAATCCTACATGCTTATCATAAGTTACTTACTTCGAGTGATCCCCACCATGAGACTTTATTTGGCATATAGTCTGACACAGATTTTGACATTCTTTCTGGCAACACTTTCAAGTGTGGCAGGGAAGAGGAGGAGAGGGGACAACTCTGATATCAGAGTTGTCCTCTCCTCCTCTTCCTCCTGGCATTCTATCTGACATTCTCTCTGACATATGTTCTGACATTCTATCTGGCAGTCTATCTGAGATTCTCTTTGCCATATGTTCTGACAATCTATCTGACATATGTTCTGGCATTTTTTTCCGACATATACTCTGATATTCTATCTGACAAACGTTCTGGCATTCTACCTGGCATTATGTCTGACATATGTTCTGGCATTCTATCTGGCATTTAGTTCTTGACATATCTATTCTGACATGTATTTTGGCAAACAATCTACAGCATATACTTTTGACATTTGCCGCTGAAGTCCGGCAGTGCCCACTGCGATCTGGCGCTCGCGGCTGATGTCCGGCAGTGCCCACTGCAATCTGGCTGAAGTCCGGCAGTGCCCACTGCGATCTGGCGCTCACGGCTGAAGTCGGCAGCGCCCATTGCGATCTGTTGCTGGCAGATAAAGACCGGCAGTGCCCATTGCGATATGGAGCTGGCAGATGCAGTCCGGCAGTGCCCATTGCGATCTGTTACTGGCAGATGAAGTCCGGCAGTGCCCACTGCGATGTGGAGCTGGCGAGGAGGAGGAGGAGGAGGAGGAGAAAGAAGAAGAGGAGAAGGACAGCTCTTATAAAATCTAACAACCCTCACCTGGCCATGAATTCACCATAAATCATCATAGTTCTTGAAGATCAAGAGCCCCCAAACAAAACTATCCCAACTATATCCCAAATAATCCTCTCCACCCAATATTAAACACCTCCCATGTCCCAAAAAAATGTAAATCTTCTACTAAACCATGGTTTCTAGGTGTTCAACATGAATAGGAAGGGATGATATCCCATTCTGTTCGCCAATGATCACCATAGAAATCGCCATCACCATTCTATCCCCATCAAATCACCATTAAGGCATCGCCATCAATCACCATCGAAAATCCAACAGATCCCAACATATCCCAACATATCCCAACTGAACTGATGGCCCAATGGTCATTTGGGGTTATTAAGGGGTGTAACATGGTATAACTCTATAACTATGGCAAAACCATGTTAACTAGTTGGGGTTATTAACATATAGTTATAATTTATGGGGTTATTATTTATGGGATGGCAAAATTTTCTAAAAAAATCCATGGCCATCCCATAGCCCCCCTCCGGGTTCGACTCGCGCCTGTGCCACCAGTTCCGCGGCCAAGGCTTCGGCCCGCCGCGCGGTGGCCTCCAGGAGCTCCACGTGGACGTGGCTCACCGCCGCGAAGGCCCAGACCTCGTTTCGGGGGGAGTTTTTCGGAAGTTCGATGGTGATTTCATGGGTGATTTAAATTCATTTTCTTGGTGATTTCATGGTGATTTAGATGATTTTCATGGTGATTTCTATGACGATTTCTATGTGTTTCTTGTTTCAAGTGCTGTTTCAATGGCTGTTTGATGCAGTTTTTTTCTTGGTGTTTGTGTGTGGTGTTGTTGTTAATGTTGTGTTTAATGGTGGTGTGATGGTGTTCCATACATTGAAGCCTCCATGTTTCTCGATAAAGTCCTGTAAAATCCGCAATCAACCATCAAAATCCCCCAAAATCACCCGCTGCTCCCCCAAGTCCATGCGATCCTCCCCGGGACTTCGCCGAGTCGCCGCGTTGGAACAGTTCTGCGGGTTGAAGTCCGGCGCCAACTGGGTGGCACAGCTGGCCAACTCCTCGAAGAAGCTGCGGCGGACCACCAGCACCTGCCGGTCCCATGAAGTCATGTGATAATGGGATAGTTAAAATGGAGGTACCCCAAAATCATCCAAGTCATGGCTGACCATTTGAGTATTGAAACATATTGAAACCCATGGTTTTGGGGATCCCGCCATTTTCAGAAACCTCCACATATGAATAATGTGGTAAACCCAATGCCATAAACCATGCCCAAGTCATCACCATTTTATGGGTGATATATACCCCAAATGGTAGGTTATCAGCTTCATGTTACATAATGGTATTGATAGGTACCAAATGGTATTTCCTGTTTATTTCATTGTATAACCACTAATACAATGGAGGAATATTTAAGGATATAACATCCCATTGATTAGTTGATATCTCCCATTATTTGGATTGATAGTTTAATAGATATAGTAAAATTCAATACATGCATGCAAATATGTTCCATTTTACAGGATATGCCCTGCATGATTGGGATTAATATCTTATGGTTTCCTGAAGAAGTGGTTGCCGATTTTCCCACGGGTTCTTAGAAGATTGGGATTCTGGAATGAATTACCAAAGGAAGATTATGGGAACATAACCAAAAATGTGATGTCAATCAACAATAATCCAATCATTGGGTTTGTTAACGGAACATTGACGGGAAACTCTCGTGTTACCCCAAAACATAGGGTTGTTTTCCTGCAGGCTTTCTCTTCAAGCAATTCGGGAAACTAAGCATTTGTGTCCATGTATGTATCTGTTTATATATATATATAAGATATTGGGTTTATGAAATTATGGTTTAAGTTTAAATGACAAGTTAATTAAGTAATTAATTCCACCCCGCATATATATATATATATATACATATACATATTTACATATCTATTTACATCCTGACCAATTACCCAAAATTATCCTCCTTTCTTGGTGATGGTAAGTGGGAAACAGGTGGGAAAACATTTCCAGGTCGATCATATAGTAGATTCCATATATATATATAATATATTACACACATATAGAATCATATACATATATAATATATATATATATATATACACATTATATGCGTGTATATATATCATGCAAAAATGCTGGTGACTCTTCATGGTGTATTGAGGTGGCGTTTGGCACCTTTTTGAGAGGTAGAAAAAACCTGCGCTACAAGAACAACGAATGGAGCATCCCTTCGGCACCACGGAGATGGACTCAGTCAAGGCTAGTGGTTGCTGAATGGATGCCACCATGGTGTAGAGTAACCATGTTTCGCCCCTGACTTGCCAATGTTTCCCTCGGCGAAATCTAAGACCTGAACAGTTTAACCCTTGCACCCACCAAAGGACCATATCAGGCCATAGCATTTATAGATCATCTACAGTACGTCTAGGACATTCCAGGACCACATTATTCAGGGCGTTCCCCCCAACCCGGGCCTTGGCGAAAGACCAGGCCACATTCACCAAGTTCTGGGACGAAAAGTTCCAAAGTTTCTGCTGGCACTCCCGCTCCTGGCCAGCCGAATGGAGGAGAAGCTGGGAGCGAAAATTCATGATCACGACCGTCCTGTTTCAGTGCGCAATCCTTGAAACTGAGTATATTTTTCTGGAACCAAGATGACGACATGATATATCAACATGAATCAAGTATAAATAATGGCAGCCCTTGCCGATGCCCAAAGACTTCCGAAAGTACCACAAGCCTTGCAATCCAACGGAACCCATCAATTCAGTTTGGCAATTTCTGAATGGTTGGTTTCCACAAAATCTCAGTGGGAGATCTTTGGCATTTGGCTGGTGGGTCCCCAAACCCAGAGTTTTCGCTGAGTGGCAATCGCGGCAAAGAGTTTTGGATGGCGAAGGGACAACTTCGCAAAGGCCCAGGTGAGATTGGCCATGTTCAAAGCACTCCAGGCCTGTGATGGCTGGGCCTAGAGGACCGATGATTGGGATCATGCTGTGATCCTAGAAGCGAAGAGAAACAAGAAAGGGTTGCCATTCGCTAACATTTGCACGCATGCAGATTCCACCACCCCTGAGTACGTTGATTGCACTATATCCATCTATAAGTATCCGGATATCCCTAAAGTTGGACTGAGAAAACTATAAACCTGACCAAAACAATACAAAACATACCACTTTCGTGTGCACCTTCACCTAATCTCAGTCTCTCGACCGCAGGACCCAGTATCCCGGAGGAGCCGCACATTCAAAGTCATCAGCACATCTTCTGCTACTGCTTGGATGGCACGCGAGGGGCGGGGCCTCAACAAGCGTGCGTTTTTTGCCGTTTTTGGATGATCCACTGAAGGGGATGGGTTTGTCACCGCATGTCACCCCAAACATCCGGGGATTGACGGTCCGATCATCATATTTCCATATCAAAACATGAAGTTTTTGGAGTATCCCTCCCCTAAAAATGGACAAAACCAGGTGCAATGGAGTTGTTGTGTAGTGCTGCAAATGCAGCCAGGTTCAAACCTTTTTGGATCGGTGTGTTCAGAAAAGAGAAAAAAGAAAGAAAGAGCTGAGCAACCTGCGAAATAAATGTTTTTCCATTCTGACCCTAGTGTTACATGTTCTGAATGACCACATGTACATACATGTACTTCGTGTGCGTGTGTGTACTATATGTTGTCGCTGTAGATTGACACTGAATGTTAACATACAGGTATAGGTACCAGCATTCATCTACCCGTCCATCCTTTTCCATCCAGTCTAGCCCGGGGAGTTCCCCCACCATCCCTGCCCCTTCGTTCCCGCACTGAACCATGACCTTTGCAAAAGCCCAGAGGATGTTGGCCAAGTTTTGCTGAGACCTCAAAAAGCTTGGAATTCGTCACCTGGACATAGTGCCCTGGATTTACGGTCATGAAGCTGGATTTAACATGTCAAGAAAAACGCTTATACAATGGTTCAAAATTTACATAATAATGTTTACACCACCCCCTAACTGACAGTTTGACTCTTTTTGAGCCGCCACGATTGTTAGGTTAGAAGATGTTAGAAGTCGTCTTCCAACATCTTCCACCGACTCGTGGCAGGCTGATGTTCATCCCACTATTCCGACGGGTCTCGGTGGTATACTGATGATTCATCCACCATGATCCATCCATTTCTTCATATCAGCTGGCCAATGGATACATTATAAGGTTCAAAGCTCTCATGTTCAGTATGCTCTATCCTTCAAGAAGCAGGTCTGCAGTGGTTTGGTCCATATGTTAAGCCTCAAGTCGTAGAAATAATGCTTGCCGGACTAGGGGAAAAGATATAGAGCCATCATATTCAAATAGCTCAAGATCATAACTCCAAACAACTACAAGGATCAACTCGATCGTGTACAGTCTAACGAAGATGTCCAGTTTGGTCCCAGTACAATGAAGAATATAGGGCTGCCGGTATACCATTTTTATCATCATCTTACCTATTAGTGGTTGAATCAGCTTGACCCTTTATTCTTCATGGGGATTCATCCGACCCTGGAAGAATCCAAGGTGACCCCCCAATCATAACACCTGATAAGATGGTTCATTAGCTACCAACAACCATGTTTTTAAGGGCAAAACTTAACCGCTATAAAGGGGGTCACCTACGTCGGGGTTGGTTAAATCGCCATGAATTCATGGAATGATGAGCACTATACTTCGATTGTATCACTGTGTCACTGTGTCACCACCAAAAAGTCCCTTCAAAACCCTTTTCATCAACCTGTGCTTGATAAGTGTGAAAATATGTCCATATCTTTCCACTGTATCCCCATACAAAATCACCATGAAAATCCCATCTAAACCAAACCAGTGGTTTTCACTCATGAAAACACCATTGAAATCACCATGCCGCGACGTTTCGTCTCCGCTAGGCTTTCGCACCAGTTCCCCACCCCTTCAGCCAATTCCTTGGCCACGGCATCCATGAGCCCTTCATGGCGCCTCGAAGATCGGCGGAACCGCCAAGGGAAACATATGATGATCCTAGTAACCAGCGGATTTTAGGATCGTATACATATACATGATTCAAATATATATAATTATATAATTATAATTATATATATATATATTTTTTATAGTTATATAATCCATTGATCCATCATGTTTTGGGGTACCCTAGTTTCAGAAAAGCCCACACAAGTAGCGGGATGTTCAACCACCATTTTCGTGGGGCATCTTCACCGAGACGGTCGGTCTTGGGCGGCTTTCGGATTCTTGTGTCTTATTACCCAAGGTTTAAAAGAACAGGGATGGTATAGTTATTGTATAGTCTGTATAGTTATTGTAAACCATCCCCAGAAATTCTAGGTAATTTACCCTCTGGTAAACTAACATAACTATGGAAAATCACCATTTTTATGGGAAAATCCACTATAGATGGCCATTTTCAATAGCTATGTTGGTTTACCAGAGGGTATGGCATTGGATTTACAACATGACGTTTCTAAAACAAGTTGGGGCCTACTCTTGGACCTCCGTGTGACAATAAGCAGCGGCCCTTTTCACACCTCGGCCCGTTTCAACGGTCCGCTTCAACGGTCCGTTGCGCTGAGTCGCATCACACGTTTCGGCGATTTTTTTCTGCATCCTTGAAAGAGAATTGACCACAGTGAAATGGTGAATATTTGGCTTGTAATGGTGATAATAACAATGGTTAACAATAATAATGATTAGTAATATATATCATGGAATATTGTGGCTAATAATATTTAATGGTGATTAATGCTCATAAATGGTCATTAAGGGTGATTCATGGTGATTAATGGAATTGCCCTCCTCCTCAAACATGGCTAGCTGTGAGATCCCTGAGCTACGTGGCCATTTCGATTGGAAATGTATCCTTAAATGGGGAATTTCCCATTGCCATCTTTGATGGCCAGAGGGTAATATACATGGAAAGTATCTGTATGGAAAGGAACTGTATGATCTATGATGATCTATGTGTATCGGAGAAAATTGAGACATAAATAGAATGTTGACACACCGATGAGGCCTTGAATTTAATTCGCTACCCCCATTTACCTTGGAAGGATCTGTTATACAGTCTTTCATACTGTTGATATCTATAGATCCGACCCATATCTGCTCTGCTTCTAAACGTGTGCCAAAAAAGAACGATTCAGCTGCGATTTGTTACGCTGCACCCGCGCATCTTGCGGCGCCTCGCGTTGGACGCTCCAGTTTGTCTTCCAAAAAAACTCTCAGCATGATGGTTCCAGCTCCAAATATTTCAATTTATTCAAGTCAATTGGGAACGATCCATGTAAGATGATGTAAGATGTGGATGGAAAAGAAAGAGAAATGGTCTCCAATTCTGAATCAAACTGGCCTCTGCTACCTTCGCACTTCGTACCAAGCCGGAGGAGAAATTGGCATTTGCCAGAAAAATGCCAAAGTTCAAAATATATCAAAATATAAAAAGTATCTGATCGACCCAACATTCCCATCCATGTCCCAAACGATTCCAGCAGTTTTTTTGGAGACGTGGTGGGTTCCAGGGAGATTCCCACGATCCGGGTACATGGCTGGCACATCCTTTAAGGATGGCTATTTCTGACCTCAGAAAGCTCACTTGGCGATGGCTGAAAAGACTGACTGCTTGAGGTTGAGTGAACTGGACTTGGATGAGTGATGTGAAATCTTCAGACCAAGAACCGTGAAAGATGGTGAAAGGTGTTAAAGGAACCTAAGAAATTATTAGATAGGAAGGATTTGGCATCCCAAACTTCGGGTCCGACCAACTTTCTGGTCAACAGTTTGAGCCAATCCAATCAATATGTCCACCTGGTAGAGTTTTTGATTGGGAAAATGCTGGTGAGTCAACAAATTTAGATCAAAAATCTGGTGGTCCCCCCCATTTTCAGACACTCCCATATATTTGAAGCAAATCATCTGTCAATCAATTCCCGTAAACCTCGCCTTTGAGGCATCGGGAATGACTTTGCAGTTCCCATTCCGAGGATGTCAGGGGTGGATTTCGGCGATTCCGTTGTTCTCCGAAAAAAAAAAAAAGGTGTCGTGGCAAGTCCAGCGCTTCAGGAGGTATATCGTTGAGTGTCGGTGCGACCGGTTTGGCCCAAAAACCTCAGGTAGGGGGAGCGAGGTGGCGATTTTTGGCCGCACAAGGGCAGCTGGTGATTTTGGTGGGTAGTGCTTCAGGTGAAACAACGTTTCAAAGAAAAACACCAGATATGATATGAAAAAATTGTGCTAGGTTATAGTGTAATTGATATGCAGAAACATCAACTGGTTTTCAATTGTTATGATTGCGAATATCCAATTTGTTTGATGCTTAGTAGTTGGGCTGCTGTGCCCAAGACATGTTCGAAACGAACAAAAATTAGCTGACGGAGTTGTGTGTTGTGTATGTATACAACTCATTTTAATTCTGCAAGATGTACATGTGATGATTTACACGTGCATATTAGATATCATATGAGATACATTAGATATACATCAGATATATTCAGATATATTCAGATATTACTATGTATTATTACACGTTCAATGGAGTGAACCTGCAGGGTAGCTCCTCTCTTCCTTGCCTGTTGATCGACTCATGGAGGTTTTGTTTTTATCACCAGCAGATCAACAAAGATTGAACGCCAGAATATATAATGTGGGTAAAACAATGCCATAAACCACCCATTTGGGAATGGTTGGAATACCACATATGTATGGTGAAATCGGGGATGGCTTGTGGCTTTGCTTTCCCAACATTAACATCTTAAAACAGTTTAGACCGCGGCCAAGGAACACAAGCTCATCAGCGATTCTGGAGCGCCTGCTTCTCAAGTGTTTCTTTCCTTTCTTGGTGACCCTCTTCGGAATGACCTTCTCCTTCTCCAAAGCTTCCGTCAAGTACCTCTGCCAGGGGTCTTTTGAATGGTCATTCCCGGGCTGCAATCGTGATGAGTGAAAGAGAAGGTTCTCAAGAATGATATCATCTAACATTACAGTGTTCGGCATGATCTTGGGATACTTCGATAATCCAACACTGGGAGAAATCTGCTCAGCAATCGAAGGATCTAACACACATTTCAACAACGATTCGCCAAAAAGTTTCTAATGCTCAGCATGCTTAGAAGAATGCACAAACCAAAGTTCAGTCTGGGATAAGATTGCAACAATCTCGCATGTTTTGGGGGGGATGTTCGTTTGCCTTGGACCATTCCGCTTTTATCCACTTTTGCTGAATAATTTCTGGCCTTAGCACTAGGATCTTGTACAGCCTCACTTTGCAGTAGTTGTTGTTTGTATATTTGCCCTCGAAACAAAAAGTCATTCAATGGAATATCAATACTCAAGACATTTCGCGTCATGTTTGCATTACATATATTCACATGGTTAAATATAAGCCATGAAAATGCATGTCCTTCCCTGGCCACCACACGTTGCCGCTTTCTGGCCTGACTCGTTCTGCCAAATGTCGGAGATCCTTCTGCATCAAGATCCTGGGTGTATGCGAAAATGGTGTTCACCCATAAAAGGCCTGTGTTGATCGGGAAATGAGGATAAACCACCAAATTGGGGGGTACACCATGTTCAGACAAACCCAGATTTTATACAGTGTTGTCTTATAATCATTCTCTGTTTTCCTGACATCCGGTCACAGAAAATTGGATGGTTTCCTTTTCGTTAGGCATCATCTGGGTTTGTCTGGAAATAGGACCGCCAAATCCCACGGTTTGCCATCAGTTTGCCTATGAAAATGGCCAAGAAATTGGGGATATGCTAGGATATTTTCAGACAGATCCATTCCTATCTGGATGTGAGTTTCATGTATCCCCTTCTATCCCATTATATTCCCATAAAATCCCCATTTGTTTCGATGACTTTCCCAACAAACATCCTATCAAACCACCCTTGATAGATGATTCTTCCCAGAAAATCTCCATCAAAAACATTATATCATATTATATCACCATTTATAGATCCATCTTCCCAACACCTCCCCAACACCAAGGCTCTGATCAATGGCTCTTGCAGGGCCCTTGCACCGCAGAATGCCGTCGATGAAATCCGCGCAGGTGATCTCTCCGTGACCTCTTCATCGGGAGTTTTCGTTGGAATTCCCAGGCCATATCATCATTTTTGGTAGATAGATATATATATATATATACATATATACTATGGATTAGTCCGAAAACAGGGTCCCCCCAACACCAATGGATTGTAATCATGTTCCCTATTAAAATGGCCATTTTGGGATTGATATCCCCTATTTTCAGGCAAACTCATATATCTCCCACTAGTAATCCCATGATAATCGTGATCCGTAGTAATCCCATGAATGTGGGAAACCCTGGCTGCCATCAACAACTCCCATTTGGGGACAGCAAACATCCCATAAAAATCATTAAAAATCGTGATTTGGAGGTTACAATAGAGCCAAAGGTCGGTAGAAGAGTTGGAAACCTGGATTTGTTAGGGGAAAGCATCATCAAACTACCATCCTGGAAATACTGTTCGGCATCTTTTTGGGGGGTTACTACAGGGGGGGTTAGCATAAAATGTCTTACCACATATTTACAAACTGAAAGTGAATTATTCAAATTTGATGGTCTAGCATAAGATTCCTTACTAAAATGATAATTGTTTGGGGTATCCCATGTTTTCGGACAAACCCATACAGTTTCGGTAGCAAAGTATCGTTTGTTTGGGGGTATCCCTCTAATTAGGCAACCAGGATTTCTACATTCCGGCTTGACATACACATTCTGCATCCATAAACTCTACAGAGCCATTCACAAAGACCAGCAATGTCAGAAGTCATGGAACGCAACAAGGTGTAGGTCACAAAGTACATAGACATCTCGAATTACTGTGACGACACCCTGCTTGGGATAATTTCCGCTCTTCACTCTTGTGGTAGTGATAACTTTCTTCAGAAAAAGTCACCGGAATTCCACACCAGCACAAACCACCAGCTAAGCATTGGCTGAAATTTTAAAAAGATCACAGACCTCGTCCCCTGTGCTACCTGCTAAGTGTGGACTGACTAAGTGTGGACTCTGACAGGATTTGTTCATGGGCGTGAAATGACCACTATGCCTATAATTCCTGTTGTTTCTTGTTGTGTATATACAAAATATACCCTCTGGTTATGACTAACATAGCCATGGAATAGCTGGCCAATTTTGGATGGTTTTGCCAGCTAGAAACCTCCATTTAGTTCGGGGGGGTTCTATGGCAAACTGTTAGTCATAACCAGAGGTCTGTGCCTGGAATCCCTGAGATTGCCACGTTTACTTCCCTGTGGTAGTGAATTTACCCTAAGGTGAACTAATATAGATGTGGAAAACCTATGGTTTCCCCAGGAAAATAATTAATCTACAAATGGTAGATTTTCCACATCTCAGTTTACCCGTTTGGGTAATATTTCATCCCTACATAACTTCAATGAGTTTCCACCACGGCTATTTCTGGGACGGGCTGACCGTTGGCCAACAGGTGGAAAAGAGCTTCCTAAGGCGAATTTGTGAAGATCAGCCCGGCAGCTTGCCGGGGTGGCTGAGAGGACTGGGTTTACGATTTATAAATGGTGAATAAATAATAGAGAATGGATTCGAATGGATACTTATGGTTGAATAATATTGAATATTATGATTGTAACATATAATGGCGAATCAACCATTCTTAACCAATAATCAATAATGAAATAATGATAATTAATGGTGATTAATGGAGATTTACCCTCTGGTAATTCAATATAGCTTTGGAACATAGCCCTTTAGTTCGATGATTTACCTATGAAAAATGGTTCTTTTCAACAGCTCTGCTAAATTGCCAAGGGGTAACCACTAATGGGAAGATGGCAATGTAGATAACACGAAGATATAAGCAACCACATGATCAAAAGGCGTAGATTTTGAAGTTCTCAGAACTGCACATCGGTCTGTCTGAAAAGAGGTAATGGTAAATACAATATGTAAATGTCACCAAAATGACCATCAAATAGTAGTGGAGATGCTGATAAACCAGGATATGGAATTCGGAATGGGGTACCTTACTTTGAGACAACCAGCGAGAATCCCACAGAAATTAGCCACGCAATTCAATTATGGAAAATCCTGGTGTCCAATGAATCAGCCAACTCGCTGATTCAGTCGAAAGAGGATCCTTCAGGGCTCAACTAATGTAAGGAGCTAAGTGACAGAAGTGACAACTGACTAACATCTTTGGCTGAATGGGTGGCTCCAAACCTTTAGCCATACAGAATGGTCTATGTTTGCCCCTGTTCCTGATCATTCTCCAGCCCAAGCATCTGACTGCTGCACATCAATATCAAGGGTCTCGAGATATGTCATCACTCGACTGTCCCTGAAGAGCTCATTCCTGAGAGCTGTTGATGTCAAGGGGAAAGTCTCAACGGAGCCATGGATAACCATTGACAGGTATGGCCATGGCAAACCCTCTCACCAGGATAATCGGTCAGTTCCCCCTCAAAATATCTTAAAAGATCTTAAAAGAACAATGGACAAACAGAACATAATGTTTCAAGATAATAAGAATCATATTGAAAAAAAATGAGAAAAAAACGTCCGTTGGGTAATTTGATAAACCCTAGTCCAGTCCTGTGGAAGAGAAACAAGTCGATCACCCAGCTGTCTACCAAGAATCAGCTGACAAACCAACAAGGTTGCTCGCTTCTATAGTTCTTCGAGACGAATACATCATGAATCCACATGAATCCCAAAAAATCTATGTTTCCTTAGCAAATTTCCATGTTTCCATGTGTCCATTATCCAAATCCGTGGTTTTCCCTCTGTTGCCCAATCAACATCCACCTTCACAACGCCAGTCATCACCCTGCTCGACAGATGTTCGACAGGAAATCGAGATGCAATTCGTCCTCAGACAGCAAGCCATCTTGACTCTCATCCACGGCATTGAAAATACCTCAGTTTTTTTTCAATGGCTACGGGTCGAAAACTTGGTACCAACGCTGGCAGTTCTGGATGTTCATCCTCGAAATTCATGGGGATATCAAAGGACTGAACATATGTGATATGTATATGGCCTACCATACATGGATGGGGAGATATGGAGAGAATATACCCAACAATTATCCACTGGTCATTTTGGAACTGCGTCCTATCACAGCACTTGACCATATGCAAATCATTGGCCTTTCCTCTTCACTGCGCAAACCAAAGTTGGATGCTTTGCACGTCCCAACGCTACCATTTGATTGGTCAACCCATCCCCAAAAATGTTGTCATCGGGGTCATCAAATCGGCGTTCAAAATTGAGGCACCCGATTTCACCATTGGTTTCAGAAAAAAAAAAACAATTACTTGAATTCTTGCAGTCCTCCAGTTTAGGAAGCCCGCACAAAAAAGGTTTGATATGGTTTGATCAAATTGAAGTGTCCAAACCACCACCTCATCGCCAGATTCGTTGCTATATCTCCATTGAATCTTTGTCAAATCCCAAAGTTTTTCATCGGATTTCCCATCATGCAACCACCAACCAGTTATACATGTTATACCCTCTGGTAATCAAAGACGCAGTGGAAAATCCCCGATTCATAGATGAATGTCCCATTCAATCCTACATTTAGTTCGGGGGTTCTCCAGCCAACTACGTTTGATTGTCCCACAAAAACCCATCGAATCCCATTCAATCCCCATATGTTGATAGAGTAAACCTCCATTTACAGAGGGTAATCAGTTCTTGCAGCCCCGCTACTCTCCAGTTTGTGGATGTATGTTGCCTTGCGGCGAAGTCCTTCCTGTGCAGAGTTGGCAACGACTTCCGCAAGTCAGGTTACGTGTCGTGAGTCGGGCATGTTCTGAGTCATGCTTTCGTCTGAAATTGTCTGGGAAAAATCCAAAATCCAGTGGTTGATCATGGTTGAGAAAATCACTTCACCTGTCGTTATGGTAATTTATGGCCATTCGATGTTCCCAATTTCTCGAAACACCCTTTAAGGCCCCCTGTCCTGCACCATGAGTTCGGCGTCATTGTTGGCCGCCTGCGGGGGCCAGCGTTTCACACAATTGACGGTGAATCTGTGGCAGTTTCACTTCCGTCCTCTAATGTTTCGCGCAAAAAGATGGCAGTGATGACCCGGATAACCTCAGCGTTTGCTGAGGCGAAGGAGCAAGCTTGCTCAGTACCAAACTTAGAAGTTGTTTGACCGCGTGCAACCGGCAGTAGTAGTCACTATAGCCAGTTGCCACCCAATTCCAAACATTTACAAACCATTTGCAAACAAGGAATGACCTAAATGTTTTGCCACTGCATGAACTGGTCCGACCGTTGCTAAGTTCACTGCCGCGAAGACAATGAATGTAATATACCTCATGACGCCCGGTGACCCATGCTCAATACAAACCACTTGAGCAGCGACCAAAACCCCCATGTATTCGTTTTATCTTGGGGTTAATCTAAGATGATCTCGCGGAAGTGAAAACCCACAGCGCAGAAGCGTCGCGTAAGCTTTCGCGGAAGGAGTCTGAAACCAGGGTTCGCGGAAGCGCCGCGGAACCCGAAAAGTGGTTCTCGCCCTCGCCAGATTGATTTTCGGGCAACGCGCCGCGGAAGTAGCGCGGAAGTGAATTGTAGTGCGGGACTGTCCGCGGAAGTGAAAACTGTGGCGGCGGAAGTAGCGCGGAAGTGTTCCGCTTGCCAAGATCATCAATACACACAAGCAAAAGAAATAGATAAGACATGATAAGACAATCTCAGAAAGTGCCGAAAATGTCGTTTGTCAATTGATGAAGGCAAATCATGCTGCTGACACTCTTCATTTCACTTCGTGAGTTTCAACATGTTTCAACCATCCCAAGAAACCGTTCAAAACAATCGAACCACTCTTCTGTGATGGAGTTCGAACCAGTACTCGAACCACGGACCAACCTATTGTTGTTCTTCCGATCTGCTTTCCGGGACCGTTGCATCCTCAATTTGGTGTTGGTGAAATGACGAACTTTGTTGGTTGGTATCTCTACCATTTAAGGCCTGGGGGACTCAGATCAATTGTGGCGGCATAAGCCAAGAACTCATCAGGGTTTGATGATCAAATTGTACCTATAAAACCACTTCGGTCGACCAAACTCCCAATAGTTGTCCACTTTTTTAATTTTCACACCTGTTGATTCATCTGGTTTTCTCTTCATAGGCTTTTTGCATCCCAAGTTACGTGATGTAAAACAAGACATAAACATGGCTGACGTTCTCAATCACTGGCCGCGCATAGATGGGCCAATTGCCTCGGTTGGGCTCATTTAGTATTGACCCATCAGAAATGACGGCAAATGACCCAGAAATACTGTGGGATCCATTCCATAATCATGATGTATCCCAGTTGTGACGTTTATGATGTACAAAATATAGCAACTAGCATCTACACCATTGTACCATATTATACCATGACATAATATATATATATATATAATTATATATACTAATATATACCTCTACACTACTTGGGATGATTCACTATCCACAATGGTCTATACTGGTGGATGGTTTGTTGCATTGTGTCTCCAACAATACAATGAAACCATATCAAACCCAACGAGGTTTGAATCCCAAAGAAGCTGACTGAGTGGGACAAAATCGAGACAACATGAAAAAACAGAAGTTAGGATGATGCTTGATTTGGATATTCCTATATACAATGTTTGGAACACAATCGTGAATCTTGAAAATTTTCAGCGGCTGGGAACCAAAAATCGACAGGTTGACAGAGGCTCCAAACAAAGACCTCTTGCCTTAGGGGCAACACATGATATCGTCAAGGAAAAATCCCCCCAAGAAAGTGTTTTGATTCTCTTGGGTGATTCCTATGGGTTCAAATGAACTTGAATCTGAATTAAGTATGCCTCACCTAGCGCTATTCCACCGGTCGAGACTGCAGCCACCCCCCGCTTGAGCCCGAGGCCAGCAAAGGTCATTTCGTACCTGGGTGCACGAATGCGTACTACCAGGGTTAATGGAAGCTGGGTCAACCAAGAATGAATCATAGGAAGCCCGATCTTGACCTAGCGGCGGACATCTAAGAAAAAACATGCTGTTATAAGTTGTGAATCTTATACATTATGTTCAAAAAAAGTGTACATGTATCTGCATGTCTACCGCATGAACAATTCAAATGTACACATATAGTTGACCCCTTCACAGCACGGTTTGGTGTGTGTGTATTTTATGTCGCACTTGGTCCGTGGCAGAGGTTTGGTGTCCTATTTTGCAACTTTTGTATGTTATCTTGCACAATTTTGCGCTTTTGGCATCACTTTTGGGGTTCATCTATGTTTGTGGTTTTGGGCCTGCGTCATGTTTCTAGTTGAGACAAGAATCATCAAATAGCGGTCCGGGTAAGCACATGATTAAAGGCAAGCATGCACACAAACCACAAAATGAGTTACCTCCCCACCCCAAAGTTGTCATGTTGATTCCAAGATATTTTTTTTCACAGTCCACGTTTCATTCCTGCCCTGTTTGCGTCAAAATACTGTAGCATTCCTTGGAATGTACTGCCGATGCAATGAGACGCACGAATTCTCGCTCAAACAGCAGAGGTGCCAGCTGCATGGTTGTTTTTGCCATGAAAAATAGCACTACCTCATCCCAGGAAATACTGGCTAGCTGGAATAGCTGATTGCGGGCTATGATCCCCAATAGACCAGTGAGTACAACCTCCTGTATTCACCCATCAACAGTGAGTTTTCTACGGCTCAACTTGCATTTTTGCACCCACCCTCCCACCTCTACCATTTAAAGTCCATTTTGTCTAGTCGGAGTTGTAGAAGAGTTCTCTGGGTCCTGCATTTGGGTTTCCTTCCTCTTCCAGCAGTGTTTCCAACCGTTTCACTTTGCTCAGATCCCGTCGATTTTCATTGAACGGCTTTTCCAGCGGGGAAAAAAAAAAAGCTCCTGTGGCAAGTTGACGATTTTTTTGGCGAGCCTAATACTAAAGTTAGTAATTTCAACTGGAATTCAATTAGGGACCTTTTGTTCAGGATGTTTGAAGATGGATGGCTTTCTGATTTGCTACATGTTCAGCATTTGAATGTTCATATCTAAGTATATTATAGTATATTAACACATTTCATCATGGGGTTCCAGGATTGGTGTCGTGGCGAAGCTTCTTTTGCGGAAGTGATTACAAAACTGTCCATCCAATTGCATGGAATATCTCTCAAAATAGCCAAATTCATCCTGATAAAAGTGGTTTGTTTCCAGCACTTTTTGGGAATTGTGAAAGGACATGCAGTGACATGCAGCTAGAACATGCTGTGTGTGGTATGTTCGGTGCTGTATGTGTCCACCGACTCCACAGAGGTTCAACCGCATAATCAAAGCATCAATTCGTGACATGACAAACAGCTAAATGCGTAAAACCCTGGATGTTGTTAAAATGAGTGTCTACCCAGGCATTTTGGTGGCAATTGGGCTTTTACACTTACAGGTTACTTGGGATTTGGAATGAGTTTTAAGGCATTTTAGGGATCCAATCATTTGGAGCCATCCCCATTTTGAAGATATGGTTGTGGGTCAAAACCCTAGTATCATATTATTCCCTCAAAAATTGTAATAATAGGTTTGACCCATCCCCATATCAACCTTCATAGGGGTCTCCACCTTCGTCTTCTGCAAGGCACATCGTATAGATGGCTCTGTAGGAAGTGCCATAATGCTCCCAGATCCATAGACCTGAGATTTCTCACAGGGACAAAACATTTTTGCTCCACATCCACCAAAGAAAGAAAACATCTCCAGGGTAGCTGTTTTATATCGTTTCAGGGAAAAGAAAACATCTCCACAATTGATTTTGATAGCGCTATGATATTTTATGGCGTGCCAATCCTGAATGTCACACATGTTGGGCACATGCGGCACTTGAAGAACAGCTGATCATGAAATTCTGCAGTTCAGAATAAAGAAAGACACCGCCAAAATCGGGAACAATGCTCGGTTTGGACTGGGCTTGTTTGTTATCATACCCAACTGAAACCGGTCTTCGTCCCAAATAACTGGCTAAACACCACCGGCACATCCTGAAGCAAAGGAGAGGATGCGTTGTTCCAGTTCCTGCGACTCATCGTTGATGAAGTCCTGCAACCTCAGGGGTCCGGTCACCGGCTGCTGAAGTTTCCCATCTACGGCGATGATAAGCTCTTTTTTCTATCGAAGACAAACGGATTGGCCTCAGAATCAGCATCGTTGTCGTCATCATCATGTTGTTGTTACGTTCTTTTATTGTTTCTCTCGTTCTTCCTCCTGTTTTCTTCTTTTCTTCTTTTCTTCGTTTCTTCTTCTTTTAGGTTTTCTTCTTTTCTTTTGTTCTTCTTCTACTTTTTTCCATCTTGTCTTCTTCTTTTCTGGTCTTCTTCTTCCCCTCTGTTTTCTTTTTTCTCCATCTTGTCTTCTTCTTTTCTTGTCTTCTTCCTTTCTTCGTTGAAATGTCTTCTTTTCTTCTCCTTTCCTCCATCTTGTCATTTCTTTTCTTGTCTTCTTCATTTCTTCGTTGAAATGTCTTCTTTCTTTCTTCTTTTTTCCATCTTGTCTTCTTCTTTTCTTCTTTGAATTTTCTTCTTCCACTACTTGCAGGATGGTCGATTGAAATCATGCATGGGCTTGTCTCACCCTTTTCAGCTCAGCTGCGTTCTTCCTCTCTTCTGCTTCTTTCTCTTCTTTTTCTTTCTTCCAACGTAGATACCATCACCAATATCAGCAATCTCAAATGGGCCAGCAGGAGCAGTTGCCCTATGGGTGTTGCTTGTTTCTTGATGCCTCTGAGACATTGGCAACTGAATGTGAAGGTTCAACTCGTCCCTGGTCTGCCTTTCCTTGTTTTGTCTCCTTTCTAAGTTCAACGTCATTGATTGGGGCAGTGAGAATCATATTCATCCTCGCACTCACTTGCGTTTTGTTGGCTTACATGTTTTTGCGTTCTTTATTTTTATGATTTGTATTGATATGTCAGTTGTCCATGTTTATTTGGTACTGATGATGATTGCCTCCCAGAGGGTGGTATAATGTGTTAACACTGATGTGCAGCCATGGGTGCGCAACTAACCCATAGACTATGTCAAGTTCCTTCGCACGCTCTGCACTTCTTTGGTTTCTATAAGCAATATCACTGCTTGAAACACATAATCACTACGTCTATATGTATAATATATATTTATATATATATATATGTGATAGTTATGTTTGTTTACACCATCACACACTATACAATGAACAACAGATACAGTAGCCTCCAGTAAACCAACATAGCTATGGAAAATGTATTATCCATTTGCTTCAATGATGCACGTCCACACCGCCTTTTTTCGGCCTCTTCTCCTCTGAGTTTCCCAACAAATTGCCCATGAGAAGACCGCCAGACAGCATACAGAGACTCAGAAGCGCCTCGGGCCGCTGGGCGGGGGCGACTGGACAACCCCTGGTTCTATCTAAAGGTTGCACCATCATTTCTTAATGGTCCCAGGTATCGGTGTTTCTATCCCCTTGATACCATAGTTCTTGGAAGCTGTTTCACATGATCATGAATGGGATGGGATTACAAAGCAGAGAAACGGAAAGTGTCCAGGATCTGAGTTCGATGATGTTTTCCCAATCATTTCAATGTTTCCAGGTAGTCTGAGGGTTGCTCAACATTGATATTGACATATATCAATATCAACCAGTCGAAAAAATAGGAAAGAGGACGCAGCAGTCTCCACATTGGTTTATGGTTGGGATAGCTGGGCCATTTTGTCGTACTAGTATGTCATACTCAAGATGTAGCGATGAAAAAGCCAGGTTGAAATCCACCAACCGACGGGGCTCAGAAAAAATGTGGAGGAAACAGGTCTCACAAAAACAACGCCGAGTATTGAGCCTTTCCTTTCTTGCAAAACCATCACCGAACAAATCACACGTAGGGCCCGGTGAAGCTGGTCTATTCCAATTGAAACCATTGATGGTCTATGGATTCAAAACAGATCATCTTCAGCTTGAAACCCCAGCACCATCAACAATTCAGGTGATTTTTGATCCATTTCTCAGAAGTGGATGATGAGAGAATTTAGAGGGTGTCCCTTATATTTGCAGATAAATCGTGGTGTCTGCCGAACCCAAGATTTTCCAACCAAACCAATCCACCCAATCTAGTGATCATTGCTGTTGCAATACCTGCAGGCTTTGATGATCCTAAATGCTCGTTGCTCAATGCCACCTCGCTCTCGTAAGAGCTCTTGAAACCCGTTGGTGGAGTCCCATTTCTCGCTGTCTAGGCTGATGTTGTACGAATAAATATGAGGAAAAATCATGTGTTTTTGCCCTACAGAATCACCAAAGTAACGTCTCCACTAAATTTGCCAGAAGGGGGTTTAGAACGACCCCCATATATTACCATCAACTGGATAATTATGCCACCCCCTACACCCAATAAATCTTGAGAATGCCAACGTTGTGCCCCTCCCCCATTTTCGACTCGTTCCACGGGGATTAATTATACATCTCTTCCTGGCGAACAGGACTTCTTTCATCTTCTTTCCTCACTTGCATTGCAGTGTATCATAGTGAACCTATGAGCTAATTTCATCCAATTTCATCTTTCTCAGAATTGTCGGACTGTGATAGGTCAACGTTTCAGACCCCCTTTTTTCACTCCAGGTACCATGGACCAACTGAGAGATGGAAGGAAGGAGCAGCAAGCGTGGACCAAGACCCTCAGACCTGGCGAAGCATTTTCAGGGTCTCTCTGGACTATCCCATCCCCAGTTGATGTTAAAAAAACACCCTGTTGATGGTCCAAAATCATCCAAAATACGTATAAATACCTTACTAAATCATGGTTTATGCCATTATGCGGCAAAAAAAAAATAAACAGGAGAAGGGATCATGTACGTACACTCACTGGCTAAGAGGGGAATAATGTTGCAGAGACCGTGTGAAACATTGACAAATTTCCAAAATGGTCCAACCTGTTCCCAAATGCACCCACTCCATTTTGGAGTTTCTCATATGTTAAGAAATTATACGAAATAAGCAACAACGGTTCAATAACGAATGGTGTTTAAAGAGGTTTCTGATCGCATCTAAATACGTCCCCAGAAAAAAAAAAGACTGGAAAAATGTCCGTCATCGCCATGGTTCAACCCATCTTCCCATCTTACCTCTGAAAAGCCGCAATGCTCGGACGATGCGAATCACGCGGGCCTAAGCCGGGCCCAAGGGCATGTGGAGAAGTCGTCGGATCCATGAAAGCCACGACATTGATTGAATATATCCAATCAATGGTGCAGTTGAGACCAACAAAATGACACAGGAAACCACGTCATTTGTCCACACCTTTGAGAAAAAAATTGGTTTCTATATGTTTCTATTTCAAAGAAAAACTTCAGAAACATCAATTCTGTAAGTCAAAACTCTCATGGACCGGGATGCTGTAGGTCACCATGGGGCCCAGGCGAGTTTGATGACGCGGAAAACTCGAAAGGCAACAGCATTGCTGGTGGGTGTATTCCTGGGCACTGTGGAAAGATCACGGGATATCACAAGGTATTAGATCCAAATAGATCCAACTATTCATGCATTGATTGAAGGGAAATCCACCGGAAACCATATGTTTTTTGCTTTGAAGATATATGCGGTAGGAGGTTTCTATTAAATTCCCCAGCATGCAATTCTGGGAACGAGAGCAAAACTCAACAAGACCATTGTAGGTCCCCAATATACCATGGTATACCCATCTATTTCCCCAAGAACAACAAACATCAGAATCATCAGAAACAAGGTGTGTTGGTACGAAAATGGGTATATCATATGGTATATCATATCAACATATAGTATGAACATGAGCATCATCAAAATCAACAACAAAATCAAGATTATTGATCCTCAAGTATGGCTATGGGCGTTTTTCATGGCTATGATGGCTATGTGTTTCTGCTTAAACATGTTTAAACGACTAGGGGACAGCCACAGCTGAAAACACAGCTAAGCTGTCTCCCAAGATTCTCAAAGAGTGGTTCCAGGATGTAGAGGTCAAGAACCTGAATCCAGTGAGTGCCCCCAATGATCTGACCCATCAGCAAAACATGGTGATTCCGTCAGCACATGAAGATTTCACCAACATCAATTAGAGATTCAAGCAACAAATGCGGATTTCACAGCCCACGGGAATGAAAGCGGATGACGTACTATTCCAAACCGAATTCAAAGCCATGACATTGATGTTCCCAATGATTCCCTATCTAAATCATCGTTTTTTTAGGTGAGGCGGTCTGATGTAATTTTCCACGGAGCTGGTACAGGACGTCATGGTTTTTGCCACCCAAAATACAGAGGTTTTCTGGATGCAGTTTTTTCTCTACCAGATAATGGAAGTAAATGGAAAGAAGATGAAATAAGGGTGCTCTACTAAAAGATCCACAAGTAGGTTCAAGAAGCTGACACGATTTTGACCCCACACTTTCATACTCTCTGGATCTGTTGGGGTCCAACCCGTCCTGTCTTAAGCATGTCTACATGACCAGAGTTGTAGGGGCCCCACATCCCAACTCATGGGGTTTAAGTCCCATGGTGATACCCATAAAAATGATCCCAAATGCAGAACCCCAACCACCGCACAGCCAGAGGAAGGGACTGCAATCAGCACAAGGCCGGCATCCATAATGTTCCATGGATCTCCTGAGCGCTGGTTGGCGCCTTGAACTCATGCTCCACCTTGTATCCTTAATCCCTACGCCTGATGTTCAGTACTGCCATGAAGAAATCCTAGTTGTGCATTGGATCTATTCTTTTTGGGCCCCGGATTACAATTATTCTACATTAGGTGGATGGGATTAGAGTTAAGTTCGGGTTAGTCATCCCAAGTAGCAATGGACAAGTAGTACACTGCAACAACCAGCAGTTCAAGGGCACTGGCTACATCCCTTCAGACTGTAGGGGCCACAAAAATTGCCCGGGTCATCACGCTGACCCGACATCTTCCTACAATATGGGGTACTTCATGGTTGTGGTTTTCCATGGTTTTCCCATCTCATACGACCCATGGGACCAGGGGGAAGTCTGCCCCAACCGTCACCAGGAAAAAATCATCATCAGCCCAGTGGCGCAAGTACTCCCAACGAATTTTGTATATTCGATACATCAGTTCTGCGGCAAAGATCACCACAAAGACATGCTCCAAAACCTGTGGAAGCTGCGTTCGCCCAGCTGGGGGTTTCAGCTAGCTGGGAATTGGGATCCCCATGTTCGAACTTGGCATTTTTTTGGTTTCCGCATGGGAAATGATCTAGAAATGGTGGATTGGGGTGGATTAGGATGAATCTGTCATTGCCATGCTCCAGGATACATGTTTCCCTAGCGCTGGAATCATTCAAACGCCAGCTTCTGAAGGAATTCAAACCATGGTCAGCATGTAGACCAGCCCCAACATCCACAGAGTATTTCAGTTTTTTCCCGTCAGCGTCTGAAAATAGGGCACCCCAAACTCAAGTGTCTTTGCATCATTTCCGCATTTAATTGCCGTGGTTACAACTCATGTCATACTTTTCTAGGATATGATAATTCAGAACAGTTAATGTTTACACCTATTGCCATGGTTACACCTATTGTTTATCAATAGTAAGGGAACCAAAACATGATGATATTTGCGCAATCATGGGAAAATAGAATTCATACAGGTGAAGGCGACATTTTGAAAAAGAAGAATCCCTGCCAGTCTCTCTAGCTCGCAAAACGGCAATCCTAATCCAAAACTGTGGACATATACCCGAAGCACCCATTGGAGATGGGAAACAAATTCGGACAACCTGCAAGAAACAACACACAAAGGTCTGAAAGATATGTGAGCAAAGTGCGAGCCTAAACTGTGAAAACAAACTGGCATCATGTTTGAACTCAAAACCACAGAAGGGTTCACAACGTCATGTGCAACTGACCTCATGTTTGAAGTGATTTTTCTAAGTAAAAACAACATGGGGCTGTCTTGCCATCATGATTTTGCAATATTTGTGGGCCGGCAATCGGTCCGCCAGGACGTTTACGATTTTTATCATTGTCACTATTATCATTTCATTGTGGTAATAAACAGTACTAATATATATATATATACATATATATATATATATATAGTGTGATGACGATATGATTTTATATACAACCAGATTATATAATACTGGATGATTGCAATCCGGGTACCCCACTAGCTGGATAGTTTATTTCATGGAAAATCCCATCTATGGATGATAACTGGGGGTACCACCATGACTTAGGAAACCTCGGGACATCTCACCTCCAAGACGGGCGTTGCAGAGCACCAAAATGGGTCCTGCTTCAGACCCACTGAGACCTCAGCGTGGCCGGCCGGCAGCTCGTGGAGCCACAAAAACCAGGGCGGAATTCAAGGGGAAAAACACATGGAAAACCATGGAAAAAAATACGGAAGTCAAATTGCGATGGTGACTTTTGAAAGAAAAACATGAAAGTCGAATTGGATCAAATTCAATGTGATTCCTTTGATGGAGATGGAACTAATGAAAAAGAAACAAGAACTATTTTTAGGAAATCGCCAAACTGCTTGGATTGGAAGCTGGCCGAGGCCTTTCTATGCCAGAAACCACACTTCTCAATCGAATCGAAAACTGCAAATGGCAGCTTTAATGTCTCTGTGGGGGTTGCCAAAATCAGAGCAATTGCTCTCAAACATACAAAAATCACACCTCTTTACTTGATTTGGAGGCTATCACCCCAATGGAACCATCGATACATGGGACATAATCACCAAGAATCAATCGGTATGCAACCAAATATATGGGTTTGAGCTGAAAATATGATACCCCTAAATCCACTGGTTCATTATCATTTTTCCCATGAACTGGCCAGAAAATGGGGCTAAATCTCCCGGTTTTCAGACACCCCCCATAAACCAGACTGGTTACACTTCCCATATCTTCCCACTATCTCCCCATTGAATCCGTTCACATCCAATTACAATGCTTGCTTTATATCCATTTATATCCCATGATATCCTCATTGCCGGTTGGTCTAATCCCACATTCAAAAAAAAACATGATCACGTTGGCTACATATTCTCCCGCGATATTCCCATTCCATTCGCATAGTATTTCCGTCATGATATCCCCATTATATTCCGAATTCCATTCTATTCCATTATATTCCATTACATTCCATTCTATTCCATTATATATATATATTCCCATACTATCCCCACGATATCCCCATAAACGCCCATAGGATATGGGATCCCATGATATTCTTTGGGTCTACCATCCAAAAACACCCTTCACCCCAAGATCCGAGGATCCGCTGACACGCTCCCTACACATTCCAGGGTCACTGCCATGGCAAGAGCATTCCTGGGAGACACTTCAGTGGCCATTTTTTTCCCCCCCCCCCAAAAAAAAAAAAACTGGGGATATTCTATAACTGCAGCAAAATATGGTTATTGTTACTTAACACTTTACCATACTTCACCGCTTTTTTGCTGGGATGCACATCCAAGCAAGTGTAAGTGGAGTGCTTTTCATGGAAATGGAGTACAACTATGATTACTCCCTCCAATTGAATTTTGGAAACCTCGACATGTGAGATTAAAATAACGTATTTCAAACAGGTCCACTTTCTCACAAACTGTTCTTGAAGAAATGAGTGATCAACACCTCTGCCAAACTCTGCTTGATACGTCCTTTGCTTCACCGCGCCTAGATTCTCTAACTCTACCTGCATGACTGTCACAGCTATTCTCCGACCCATAGCGGCTCAACATGGTAGACACCAAAAGTATCAGATCTGGTTGAACCGTATAAACATGGCCACATCATGCCACATCCCTGGGTGCTTTTAGGGGGGAGGTCCCTGATTTCTTGGAGCCACCAAAATCCCAAAGAAGTTGGTGGCAGAAATATGTCTATTAATAATGATAATGTAGTAAACCCAATGCCATAAACCAATCTCAATTACTGGGATGGTTTATACCATCCGTTAAAATGGTCTTTTTGGGGATGGTTGGTTTACCACATGATTGGGTTTACCACATTATAAATATATAGATGGTTTATGGCATTGGGTTTACCACATGATACACATGTATATGACGCATTTGGCCTTTATATGTGTGTATATGTGTATAACTGTATAACACATACTGTTGCAAGGTTCAGCAGCACGCAGACGCCAATGAGGGTATCAAACTTGCCCATGATCTTGTCCTGGAGAGTCGCAAAGGGACTCCAGAACCATCAAATGGCTAATCTGAAATACATATGGGGATGGGTCAAAATGTATGCCCTATGGGACCAGAGATTGTTTAATATAAACATATATAAACCATCTAATTATGGGGGTGCCCAATTGTGACCCATACCCATATCATGTCCTCCTAAAATTAAGCCGTTGGCATGTATCCACGGCGTCATCCCTCATCCCAACAACCCAAGGGTTGTCTGTACAAAGACATCATGGCCAGTGGGAGCCAAGCACCCCAAGAAATCTCAATGAACAATGCAGGAGCATGGTCACTTGATCATTGATCCTAGGATCATGATGATCATGATGATCATGACTATCGAGCCTCGCGTTACAGGAGCATTAACATCACAGTCCGTGCAAACTGGTGCTGCATGATCAGTGCAGATCAGATCATGAAGCCAAATCCACAGTGTCACAATTGTTCATCCTCCTCATCGAATCATTCCACTAATGGAAAAGCGCGAGCACCTTCCCAAGATGTGTATGGGACGGTATGGGTCAGTAATGCCAATACCCATAATGATCACCAGTCGGAGGGATGAACGTCCATCGCCATCAGCTATTTTCAGCCTTTGGTCGATGATTGTAGAGGCTTCCAGTGTCCAATTGGGGATCATCATTGTCCACTATGGGAATCCCTAACTGAATGGGGAAGACACAAAAAACACAGCAACCAAGAAGATTTTGATAGAGAACTGTAATTACATTATTTGTGAATTACTACTTTATTCAGAAGTAGAATTAGAAGTAGACCCCCAGGATCCCAAAAAAGACCATGGATGGTCCTCCCCTGTCAGTTGTAGCATCTCCGCCGCAGCCCAATTGTCGATCACTTCTGAGTCTGTCTTGGGCCTAGCGTGTCTTAGGCCCTGCCAGGGGATACCCCGCATTTTGGCCATCAAACATGAAAGAAAATGAAGCGTGAAAGTATAGAACTTAAGGGCTCCAGATTTTGAGACTTCCCCATTTAGCTATGGTGCTTGCAGATGGGTCAAAATCAGGGACAGAAACCTGAAAACAATGTCCCGACCGTCAAAATTTAGTTGATCGTGGTCCATTCATAATCAACCTATCTATCACTTCTTGCTTAAACTTTTGACCACAGCCATCTATGCAGAATGACAAACATGCCGGAAACTATGCCAGCCGGCTCAGCAAACTCAGCCAACTTCTGGAAAAGAACATGGATGTATACACTGGCATGGTGTGAGTGTATGGGAAGATGAAAGACACCCCGGCAACATATGTTGGTCACTTGTTGCACCATATATTACCGTATATACTCGACGTATATACTTGAATTATGAAATAGTATGATCTAGTTGCGGCCAAACATGGTGTGATCTAATGTAAGATAACATAAGACAGTGTACATACAATGAAATAGACTTGGAGACAATCTAGTATATAATGTATTACTCATGTCTGTTGAAATCAATCTATGGTTTAATCCAATCAGTCTCAAGCCGAGCAATGCGTAGATCCATCTGTTCAAGCAAATTACAGTAGTGCATGAACTCTATTAAAATCTATCATAGACGAGTTACAGCTCGAAACATCACCACAATTGTGAACATGCAAAAAATACCTCTGTTATTCTATTATACTGGTTGGTTCATAGGGATTCCCCTATTAGATTATCACAATCCCCATTATATCATCAACCAACAGGGGTTTTGAACACCGCTCATGTTTCCACTATCCTCCAGTCATCGGCGGACCTTGATGAAGACTTCTTGGAATTCATCCTGGGACATCGTGCCATGTTTCTCAAAGGGGGTTCCCCCTCTGGTGATCAAACATGGCTAGCTGTGGAAATCCCCTATAATTTGGCAAGCATGTAATGGGAAAGACATCAGTGGGGAAACGTTCACTGCCATGTTTGAGTACCAGATGGTGTACTCCTCCTGGCACTCAAGGTAGATGCATGACACGTAAATACCAAATGGATTGCTTCCTTTCTCTGTTTGCGTTTGACTGCTGCTGGCTCTTGTGAAGCAATTGCCACTGAAGGCTGAGACTAAAAATTGCCAATATCCAGGTTTCCAAAAGTCCGAAACGTGTTGACCCATTCCCACCCATCCTATTTTGGCTTGGTTCTAGCCTACTAATGTGGTGTTCCATCACTTTTGGGGATGAATCCCCATCAATAGCTCACCTGAAGATTCATTACCATCTGGTAATTTTTTTATAGTTTGCCATGGAAAATCACAATGTTTCAGTTGTAGGTATATCATCAGACTAGATGGGCCACTGTTTCCATCGCAAACTGTTGAATTACCAGAGGGGAATGAATCTTCAAATCCCAGAACATAGATCCCCAGGACCTGCCCCGTCAATAGTTCACCTAAGGATTCCATAATCATTACCCTTTGGTTATTTAACATAGCCATGGAAAATCCCCGAACTAAATATACTAAATGGAGGTTTATAGCTGGGAAAATCAGGCAAAATTAGCCATTTATTCCATGGCTATGTTAAATAACCAGATGGTAATATCACCTTTGTCGATGATTCCTGAAGATCCCAGTGTTTGGTGTACCTGGTAAAAACTGATCCACTCGCCAATCGCCAAGTGGCGGCGTGGCTTTCTTCTCTTCGGCTTCCTTGGTGCAATCGTTGGGGAAATCCTCATGGTAAAATCATAGCTCCAACGGGTCCCCTATGCAAAATAGGGAAGATGGGTTTGTCTGAAATTAGGGCAAACCCAGGCTTTAATCATCATTTCCCCATATCTCCCCTATTCAACCTGCTGTCAATTCGGGGGTGAATCCCCCATTTTCAGACACACCCCAGTATCATATTGTTAGTTTATATCCCTATTTTCAAAAAAGAATGTGGTTGGCATATAGTTGATCATACAGTTTATATCCCTGTTTTATCCCCACTGTTGTTAGCTATATCACCATTTGGACCCAAAAAAACATATAAAACATCCACAAAAAATCACCTCATCCCTTTGGGTTCCCTCTCATTATGCAAAAGAGTTTGCAATGGAAGCCAGGGCCCATAGAAATAGATGATAAACATGTAGATGTATATATGCATAAATGATGAAACATAGCCTATAGAAATAGATGATAAAAGGATGATTTACCGTTCTTAAAAATGGTGATTTTCCAGTTCGCGACGTTGAACAACCAGAGGGTAATATCACCATAGCTATTCATGATGTATGCAAAGAGATGACCATGGCAGCCCTGGTTGGGGGAGCTGTTCAACAACAGATGAATGGTGGGTTCCATTTTTGGTAGAAGCAAATAATCAGGAATTATATAGATAGCTTTGATGTTGTATTGTCTATGTAACTATATGATGGGCACCATATGGTACTATATGTATATATATATATGTATACATATATTATACGTATAATCATATCATATATATAATTATCGGTATACTTTGTTTGAGAGTTCGTCTTTTCTTGTGGTTTTTGTTTCTAACTAGTCATGTATAAATATATATAGATATATTGGTAAAGTATCTTTAAGAGCTTCAATCTGGGACGTTTCTTGAGCAGCAGATGCTGACATACACCCAAACCTAAACCCCCCCACCCCCGCACCTAACCCGAATCCCCCCACCCCCCACCCCACCCCACCCAAACCTAAAGGTCTGAATTTTTAAACATAGAGTCATCCAGATTCTTCCGAAAGGTATTCAAATCCATTGCTTCATTTAGAGTAGCCTGGGCTTCTATCCCCTTGTTTGAGGCAGTGGCCACTATAGTAAAACCCTGCAAAACACTGTATTCCTAAAGCCTCATCGTTCTAAAACAGTGCAATGAACTCTTGAATACGTTATACCTATAATAATATATAGATATATATGTCAATATCAGAGATGCTAGTACGGTTATAACCAAGTACTTCATATTGCTGGGGTTGACATCTGTGATATAAGCTGTACTACCATGTACTAGCATCATGACCGATTCTTTCATGGAGTTGTCCATCCATTTTCCTCGCCAAAGCATCCATTGTTTGCTCCTCTTCGGGCTGTGGAGATGGAGGTAACTCTACCTGAGCTGCGAGTGCAAGACAAGTGAGTTGGTATCCTGCTCATCATGCTCATCATCATAATAACAATATCATGTAATTAATATTCATAACCATCAGCATCCTCCTCCTCATCCTCATCATCATCATCATCCCAATCATAATCATTATATATATATATATCATAATCATCATCGTCATCGTCATCGTTGTCATCGTCATCGTCGTCATCATCATCCTAATCATAATCAAAATAATAATCACCGTCGTTATCATCATAATGGTGAATAGTCCTCACCAGAATCTACATCATTACCATCACTGTTGTCATCGTCCTTGCCATCATCTTCATCACCATCCTCATCATTCTCATCACATTGTCGAGAAGACAAGCGCTAATCTATGTCTATGTGCATCATGACACAACGTGACGAAAAACATGGGAATAGAGCATGACAGCACATAGGTACCACGCTCTAAATACCATGGAAAACAATGTAAGCTTGTATGGGGTGAACTTATATCCTATCATATAGCATATCATACAAACGTAGTACATAGACCTGAAATGTATACATTTATAGAATATGCATTACATGGATAAACATATACGTACATGAACTCTCAAATTGCAAAGTATGTAAGACACAAGCATATCATTGAAAAAAATCAACCTAACTATATATATGATATAGAATGTGAAACTACTATATAGAAACAATATGCAGGTTGTGCAACAATACACAAAAATTACACCGTATAACACGTGTATACAAACATATGATTCATACATAGCATATCATATATACTAGATACAATACATGCTATGTATATCATAGCTTGTAGATGATTACAAAATGTATCTACCTGAAATCAAATGTAATGAGGTTGTGATGATAAATCACCCATATATATATATATACACATCATATTATATATATATGTATACATGACATGTACGAGAGTTGGGCCATAAGAACAACCTTGTTGGTTGTGTATTTTAGCAGGTTGTACCACCTGCTAGGGATTGTGAAAGGACCCATAGTGGGAACTGACCAACCAATATTTCATGGCAGAATTAATCGGGATACTCCTGATAGGGTGTTTATTCGCCATGTAGGCATATTCATGGATATTTCTATTTGCAGTATATGATACTATGTAATATATAATAGTACCTGTCCCTATTCCTTCTATTCTACCCCCATTAAACCCCCATTAGAACCAGGCAAAATGAAAATAGCAAACAGTATTCACACATCTTAGAGATGTTTATATCCCTATCCCTTAGCCTGTCCTTATTGGTGCCAAGAAAAATAGACCATAGCTCAGTTAGAAAACCACTTGGGGGATCACCCACGGATCGTAATTGTCAGGACTGGCAAACCGCCTCCCAAGTTGTTAATATCTCAAGATTTCCCCATTCTTGGTGGTGAATGCCCATTGAATCCCTCCCTTTGAAATTCCCATGTTTGCTGATCCCCATTCTTGGTGCCCCATGAATTTTCTTGGTCAATGATCACGTTTTTGGTGTTGGTTAATCCCCATAGATCCCCATCAAATGGGTATGGCTCAAAATTATTAACCCTATCATTGGTTGGTTGATGTCAATTTACCATTCAAAATGACCATTTTTGGTACCATAATTTTGAGCCTTAGCCGAATGCCCACCTTCTTGTTACTCCAGGCCGCCTCCAAAGCCTCTGAGAGGATGGGCTGCTGGGGCGGCGCAGCCACCGCCAGCGGCGAATCCAAACAGCTGGAACTCTTCTCCTCGCCCGCCATGTTTGATCAAGGAAAGCGAATTGAATTTCGCACCATACAACCATGATGTTTTTTGGAAATATTCTGCATATCAAACAGACTAACATAGCTATGGATAATCCACAACTTGTACATCATTTATTAGGAAAACCCATGAAATTCCGTAGCGATGTTCGTCTAGCAAAAGGGATAGACGGTATAGACAATATATATATATATATATATACATACTTATATACCGCATTTATAGTGATTCTATACTGTTTGTAATATATACAGTGATTCGTGTAAATAAAGTATGTGAGTAAATATATGTAATAAGCTAAATGCTATCTCCAAAGTGAATACAATGGTATGATAATCTCCGATATATGGGTATAGTGGATAGCTGTTTGCCGGTAGTTGGTTGGATGTTGGTTGATCACTATATGGCCAGCCCTTAAAACAGTGTGGCAAAGCTGTAAATACAAGGAAAAATTGTGTCACTGGGTGAATGCTAGGGTTAGTGTTTTTTTTTCACTAGAGCTAGCTTCAAATGATGGGGATTCAACCAATACTAATGGGTATATCATTGATAACCAATGAGAGTCGGGGCTTCCCAGGATTTGGGTTGATTCTTGTTGGGAATATTGGGATATAACCATCATGGGATCTTGCAACATTAAGCCATTCAATCATCACCAACATTATAATCATGATGATTTTGAAAGTATGCTCATGATGATCATGTGTATATAAAGTGATGTTGCTAATTACACTATGCAAATTATGGTGAACACTTGTGAACAATATTTACCATCCCAAACCCACAGCTCAACCCTGATCATCATCCATCTTAAGCATGTTAGATCATGTTAGTAGAATTTGTCTTCCAACCGCCGCCCTACAGCAGGGTCAAACTGTTGATTGGAGGCTATAATTGAGCACATCCTCCGTAATTCAATTATATTGTGTTGTTGACAGGGATTTAGTGTTCATGGATGATGAGAATCCCCACTATGTATACATATATCATATATCATGAATATACGCTGCAACGGATAGTGTACATCCCAAACCAATCATCAACCACCAGGGGATTAGCAGCCACCGCTGATATAGATAGATAGACAGACAGACAGACAGACAGATAGATAGACAGAAGGATACATGATATCCTGGTGAATTTAATGCAATATATCATATACATATGCAACTGGAGTGTTTAGATACACAAATATAATAATAAGAATGATCTATTGCTTGTAATAATAGTATTTATCTGTGTGTATGACTAACACATATTTCATGTGTAGAAAAACATATATTAATAGTCGAGTACTCATGATTGAAATATTTATATCTTTATATGATTGTCAAATATTGTATATACACACCGTGTACATAATCACATAGTATAATATCATGATTATATATTTGGCGAAAAAATCCGAACAAAGGTGACTAATATGAGGTGCTTTGAACCAACAAAACTTGGAGACATGATCAAAAAACTTTGGGGATAGGAGCAGGACAGACCAGGAACTTTTGATGAATCAATTGGTCGAATTGGTAGACGGCATACCATGCAAATGAAATTCCCTACTGGCTGTTCATGGGGGTTAACTGTAGACATCAGTGTCCTCGGCATAGGGGAGCAGATTGATATGACCAGCAAAGAAACTGAGATATAACCAACCAATATTGGAAGACTTGATATACGCAATGGAAGAGTTGCATGGATTTGCTCCAGAGAACTCACAAATACTAAACATATCCCAGTGCATTTCTTGAAATGACGGTTGAATCAAGAAATAAAACTGATGTTGTGGCGAACATACTAGGGATATGTCCAATAGATCAAAACCACATATGTTAGGTCAATAAATCTCGATAAATGGAATCTTAATGAATATCAATTATAAATAATTATAAAACCTATAAAGGGGTGCACATCGGGGGATCCAACCTGTCCCAATCTGGGTGTTTCTCTGACAACTCAGCAGAAAAGGCCATGGAAAAACACCAAATCCATTGCTTGACCATATTTTTTTCAGACACAGCCATATGACTCTAGCACCGATGCTGCACTATTATCCAAATGAAGCATCTGGTCACAAGGATAGCAACTAGAACTTCTTTGTTGCAATCTGTTGAAGGCATTCCAATGACCATTTCAGGCATTGCAACACTGCAGGACTCCATAATTGGGCCCATTCCATACCCAACTGCCACAACCCTCCACTGTCAAAATCCATGGCCCAAGTTGCGAAGTTTTTTTTGCTTCGACTCTTCCTGGGATCGCCATGGGTTCTGATGTCAACTGGTAGATACACTCCTTGTGGTAAAGGGCGTTGGATAGCCAATATTGCCCAATATCAAACAGAATCATAGATGTTATAGTTGTGTTGTGTTGTAGTTGGCCCCTAAAGATCCGACAATTTCAGTACTTGAGTAGCCATCCATCTATTCTGCTTACATCCACATGTCAATCGGGTACATCTCTCCGGTGCGTTTGATGCCCCATTTTGGGCTAGGTGCCTTGAAAATTGTCTCCCCCAGGTGCTCCTATGATCTGGACTGTTCAACCATTCATGCCGCTTGGATTTCAATCTTCACAGCTCCAGGATCCAGAAATTGGTGGATTTCCTCCTGATTTCGCTGCCGAGGTTCTTGGGCACCAAGTCCTCTTCCTGGAGCTCCGCCAACATCTGCAGCAACGGGTGCGTCACCCCAGGGAGGGTCGTGCTGGAGGTATAGCTGGGTCAAGGTTTTATGTAAATGGCAACACCCGTCCACCACAAAAAAGGAAAAAGCGAAGAAAAACATCTAAAAAACATGTTCAAAAAATATTTCTCTGCATTTTTTGGGGGGGTTGCGACATAGCAGATAGGAAACCAAAATTGGTTTTACAAAAGATCAGAGGTTGGCCAGCACGAAAAGGAATCTCCCACAGTACTAGGATATCATGGTTATATGCTTATTCCACAGAAACAGCTCTGGCTTAGCCAGGTTGAGTCGACCCATCCAATGGTTGAGCTGGGGTAAGACCAACCGCCCAACGTCAGGTTGCTCCTACCCCCGATAGCACAGGTTTGCCGGGGGAAATAAAGGTGCAAACAAAAACAATTCTGGCATTCATTTTGAAGGTTTCCTGACCTTGGGGTACCCCTTATCACCATCGGAGTGTCCCTTTTACCACTTGGATGATGACTTGGGGCCCCCCATGACCTAGGAAACCCCCAAAACCATGTTCAGTCATATGGATACAGTCCCCTTTTGGAGAGTCAAATCCCTATGGTTGCTGGTCACCCTCTGGTAGTTTAGCATAGCTATGGAAATGACGCGTTTGCTAAGTAATTATCTGTAAATGGCTTATGTTCCATAGCAATGCTAGATTACCACAGGGTAATTCCTAATTGTTGGTGGTTAAATCCCACTAATTGGTTGGAGCCACCACAACAGGTTGGGCCCCCGGTCGGCGCCCTAGCCTGCTCTTCATCGGCATCACTTGGGGATCCAGGACATGATGATATGGTCGAGGATGACTCTCTCCTGGTGCCCCATTGCAGGCGGGCCACAGGCGAGTGGCAACCGACTGAAATGTGGCTTTAACCCAGAAAGATATCATTAGGGATTTCAACATGTTCGCTGCAAACCCTGCGTTTGACCGTGCCGGCAGTCAACTGGACGCGACATGATCACAATCGTCATCATGGCGTGATCCTCTATGAAGATACGTGGAAGTTAATAAACCGTTCAACGTATTCTTTCAGAGGGGGTGGGGATTTGGATCCCTTATGAAAAGAAGTGGAAATTAGTAAACCACTCCACATATTTGTTCAGAGGGGGTGGGGGATTTTATTCCTTATGAAGATTAGATTCCCCTAGTAGAAAGCGTCCCTGTTAAACTTATGGATGTCTCAGCCGGATATCACGATTGGTTGATAGCAGCAGGCCACAGTGTTTACGCCAGAGAGTACAGCACCAGAGTCTGGACTGGCAATCTACCCGGCTGCCTGTTTAGAGCCATCCTTCTCTGCGTGACTCATGTGCTTGACCGTTTGTCTTTGTTGAACATGTGTGTCTGGAGGGTGGAGATCATGTTTTATTTAGATAGTGGAGGAGAGATCTTGTGGGTTGTGGTCGAACATGGAGTTTGGCGCCAAGATGTTTCAAAAAACTAAGAACCCAAAATAGAAATGTAGCCGACAAGAATTCGGATTGTAGCTACAAACATCAGGATTACACCCCAAACATGAGGATGCAACTATACAATTGAAATGTGGAATGCACAAAACAAACATGCTGATTCACGCAACATCAGGATATATATATATATAACACAGAAGAAGTAAGCGAACCAAACAAATGGGTCCCAAATTATCTGGAAATATCTGGAAAATGCAGTTTTCTAGCCCTCGCCATTCCAAGTCTATTTGCGCACCAGGGATCGTCAATCCAAAATAGCTGAAGTCCAAAACGGAGTTCGGGGTGCCCAAAATATGGAACCCCCAAAATCCTGTGGCTTGAAATCTCATGATTCTCATTACTATGGTAATTTTGCGACATCCCCCAGTTTGAGATAACCGATTCGAAATCACCAACTGTTTTATCGGTGCTATACCCCTTCCAACCAAAAAAATCGGGGACAGCCCATGATAAACCCTCCATTTTTGTCAGCAAACTCCCCATTATGATAATCCCCCCCAGTGCATGAAGGGTAGTATTACCCCTAACCAACCATCATTCGTCATGATATTCCTGTATTCAATGGTCATCGATGGACCCCATCTCTTTGACTAATGGTTAGCACATGATGGTACACGTACGAATAAACATGAAATTGGTACAATCACTGATTGTAGGAAAGGCAAATTTCACTGTGAATCGTCACCGCTGATGAATTCCCACTTTCTATAAGTACTATATCACCTAAAGATGATGGTTCAATCCTGATCAAATAATCAGCCCCAGAAAATGGGAATAATCGTCAACCAGCGCCAGGATCACCTCCACATACCATCAATGGGGATGGAGTTTTTTTGAAACTAGTTTTAATATTAACCAGCGATGCTTCTAGATGTCTTTTGCAGGGCAAAAAAAAACAGTTATCCCCAATTCACAAAAGATGTTCCCTATTTTTCCCGCCAAAACCTTCATTTTTCATCATACAACTAGCTACAAAGATATTTCTAGATACAGTACACACACCACCAGCTAACCAGCTATCATCTGGATTCAACCACCCCTCCGGCAGGCGAACACCTGAACACCCCCCCCCTCAATGATAGTTGGTTAGGATTCGCCCTCAAAGGGGGTCACCTGACTGGGGGTTGAATCGCCATGATAGCTACACTCATCAGCCATCCACCCTCTGCATAGCAAAGCATAGCCTATGCATAGCCATTAAAAATAATCATGGCCACGGCTTCGGTAGGAAACTGTTAGTTTACTGCAGGAAAACCAGGATGATCAATATTCCACTCATATCCTCGTGGAATATCCCCATCATAGCCATGGGATACTGTTAGTACCTTAAATAGAGTACCCAAATCCATTGGCAACTCATCATTTTCCCCATCAAAATGCCAGGATTCTTCCACAATTTTTCATGACCCCAGAGTAACTCTCTATCGATATTCCATGCATATCCTCGTTTTTTTCTCCATTATAGCTAGGGAAAATCACTATATCTCCATTCTATCCCCATTCTATCTCCATTCTATCCTGATTCTATCCTCATTCTATCCCCATTAAAATCATTTAAAATCCATCTTCACTTTGGTTGTATCCATAATATCTCCATGTTTCTGATTTTTTTTCCACATCTCCAAGGCCTGGCGTTTTTCCGTTGAGCCAACCCACCGCTTCCTGCCATCCATTTGGGCCATGTACTTCGCCATACTTCGCCGGTGCGACTGCAACGTCGCTCTTAAGGCCTCCTGGTGCTTTTCGGCCATGGCTAACCTGGGTGCCAAAAGACGCGAGACGCGAGGCGGGGGGGGCGTAACTGAGACATGATGGAAACATGTGGTAAACCCAATAGACTTTCACAGGGATGGTAAACATAGCAACCATTTATGGTGATGACTTGGGAATAGTCTATTATTGAGTTTACATGAGTTTACCACATATGTATGTCTATGTAATCTTGTAGACAAAGAGATAGTCCATATAGACATGCGGAAGGAAATGACAAATGATTGCGAGAAAAGGATATAAATACTGTGTAATTTATATGTACAATATATAATCATATACATATATATATATAAATATCGAGGATACCCCATGTTAGTTCAGTTGGGACACACAGAAGACTGGTCATTTACTAGGATCTACAAGCTTGGGGTCAACAATTTTGACATGTACCCCAAAGGCACAAGGGATGGACTGCTGAAACACCTCAAGAATCCCACCAAGAACCATATCATGTTCATTTGGCCAAGAAATATGGAGAGCCAACATAAAAGGGGTTAGAACAAAAGGGCAGAAGAATGGGGATTGGAACCGAATGAAATGAGGATCCAACCACTCAAGAGGAGGGAGGTTCAGCGACAAAAAATTGGACTCTATCAGTCGAGAAAGAAATGCTTACGACAACAGAAGATAGGGGACTCAAACAACCAACATGAGATTTTACGTTTAGAATCAGCAAAAGTGGGGGGTTAGGCAACAAGAAGCGAATATGAAGCCAGAAGAGTAGTGATACTACGTGATACACATACCTTCTTCGCAAGCAGGAATGGGATGACATGGGATAAACAGCAAGTTTGGAAATTATTGACGTCGGGTTCCTGGGTTGGATGGTTCCCACTGGGGACATCTACGGGAATCTGCCTCTAATGAGTCTAGCTATGATGCTACGTTTGGCGGCTCTTTCATGCAAGCATGCAGCCAAATCAAAGTCAAAAGTGAATACCCTCTGGTAATTTAACATAGCTATGAAAACCACAGGTATTAATACATATGTATATATATATACAGTATACATATAAGAGACTCATCTACAAATGGGCCGTTTCCCATAGCTATGTTAAATTGGCGGAGGGTACCCCAACAATCAAAGTGTGCTCACACAAGTATGGAGGGCAAACCGCATGGGTACAAGAACAGGGATTTAAATGTCCGGACCGAGACACCCAAACGCCCAAGTGCAAACAAGATAGAAAAAAGATCCAAACATATGGAATATATGTATATATACATATTGTATACATCTATAATATGGAGGAAAAAAACAAAAAATAAACTAAACTCAAAAAGCACCAAAAAAGAACTTCGCTAGGCCACAAGTCATCTTCCAAGCTAAGCAATGGTGCTTGCAAGACATCGTCGTAGCCTGACAGCAAGGCTCCAGCTGAGATGGCTGAAATGGGTGGGACTTAAACCAGCCCCGAATGGTAGTTGTTTGTGGCATTGGGTTTACCACATTAAGTACCACCACCCAAGAAGCTACAAAAGGTCCCACCTAGCAACTGGTTAGTCACCCGTTTTTTATTTTTCTTCAGTGAAAATATCCCATCTATATATCATTCTATATCCATCTATACCTTTGTTGTACCCTGTGGAAATGTTCGCCACAGCCACCGCCATGCCTAGACCGTCCATGCTGTGACGTACCACGGCTCCACAACTCCAGGCACCGAGGATTCTCGGAAGACTTGTGAGAAGTTCACGGCGAATTGGAGGTCCACTTAGCCATTTATAAATGGGACAATCCACAGCTAGGGGATTTGCTAACCAGAGATATGTTTTAAGATTTTTTTTAATGCCATAGTTGATGAGTTTTGAATGCCTTGAAATGATGCTGACAGGTGCTGACCATGTCATACTACCTTTACCGGTCGGTTACCGGTCGGACCGAGCTTTTTGAGCCAGCATCCAAAGATTTCGACCATGTTTCCTGATGAAAATGCCATGCAGGCGAGTCATACACACCAGTACCAAAACAGAAAGGACAAAACGAGGATTTGGATCTGCCTTGCCTGAAACAACACTGCAAGGAGATTTAGCAATCCGATGAAGATGATTATCCATGATTTTACTTTGGAAATTGAAGGATTTAGCAATCCGACCGTCTCCTCCATCTGCGTGTCTCTAGATTGCTTCTCAAAGTCAATGGCTTCTGAACTGACAAGGTCTGCCGAAACATCTCATTTTCACAAGAATATCGCTCAAATACTCCAAGAAAGACCCAAATCTATCCAAATCTATCCAAGTCGAACTCCTAATTTAGGAAACCCTTTTTACACACTTCACAAATCTTCACAAATCTCTAGAATAGCCTCTGTTTCAAGTGTTTACATCCACAAAATCCAAACGTAAACCAATGTAAACCATGGGCGCCTCAGGGGGTGATTTCCCTGTCCCATTGGGCCCCCAGACATTGCCAACGTGGCAAAGGCCCAGCCGATATTCGCCAGGCCCTGGGGAGTGAAGTCCTGGCGTCCGCGGAACAACACCTCGTCATTCTTCGTTGACTCTTCGTTGACTATTAAGGTGTAATGTGTCATCATAGTGGCACTAGATGTTTCTAGTTGTTTTCTAGTTACATCTAGAATTATCTAGATTTTTGTTGCTAACCATTTCTAAAACCTAAAGTTTTATATAGTTCAAAAACTAATAGTTGCTGCTTGGAATAGTTGATGACAATTTGACAACATCAATCATCATCAATGTTAGCTACCTAATTTCTATTCATAGTTATATGCCCAATTGTTGTGTATCAATAGTCGAGAATAAGTATACTAACTGGGGAGACTCGTGGGGATATGAAAAAATATTGCCGCCAAAAAGTGTGCTAGTATGATAATGGGAGAAGTGTGCTTTTACCTGCGGACGTGCGCAGTATTTAAAATATGTGGATTTTACTCTGAGAAATTATTGGTATATGAATCTTGGTGGATATTCTTGATCCCGTGCTAATTTGTTTTAACTTTTATCGGGCCGCGTGGTAGATCCACCAAACCCCCAAAACACTACAAATCTTAATGCCATCTAGGAGAGGAAATTCACGGGATATTAATAAGGCTTAACCTTCAAAAATTGGGATTATGGGGTATGTGTTTCTGGGACATGAATGCGATGTTGTGGGGATCTACCCCCAATTGATGGCTCTGTGAATTCAAAATGGCAAATTAGTGGGACATTGACGGCAAAAGCCATAGGATAGACTAGGGATATGTCTTTAATGGCTGGGAAAAAAGTAACTTTGTTGTGTTTGTTGAAGGGATATTGATGGGGGATATTTTCTGCGGATATAGAGTAGTGGGGTGTCAAAACCGGGGATGTTTGCTTGATGTATTAAAGGAAAATTCGATGAAATTAGTGGGCTCAATTTTTTATTGGAATAACCAACCAACGTTTGACCATTCGACTTAAAATATATCCGGGAAAACATGATGCTTAATGATTCACGTTGGGATGAAGGCAACAGTATTAGGATCCTATGAGGCTGGAATACGAACCAACCATTCATGAGGCCCAGCCACGAAAATCAACATGGTGATTGAATCAACAGAAATGAGGGGGTGACCATCACAATTTGAGAAACATTGGGCAACCAAACAAACGGGTGAATTCGGACAGCACGAGATGGGAATGTACTCTGAAATCTTGAATCTAGACAGAGGGGGGGCATAAGCGGCAAAATAAGGTCCCAGTAAAATGCTGGTGTGAGCAAAAGCAGCGCACATCTGGTTTTCTGGAGGAAAGGGGCAGGATATGGCAGGATACTACCAAGTGGTCCCCAAGTTCAGGACACCCCTCTGAATTCAACTGGTTGACGGTTTCACTCCCATCCCAAAACAAATCGTCAAAAGAGATCATCCCATGAAACCGCGAATCAGAAAAGTTCAGTTGGTGATATGGCTGGTGATATGGCTATGAGTCAAAACCCTGGTGCCCGCAGGCTACTCCCTTAAATAGCTGGTTTATGGATAATGGATGATTACTCTCCCAAGAATATGGGTAATTTCATAGGTAACTTGACCCATACCCATACTATCCCCTGGCCTTGGCGTTTCGGGCCACCTCATAGGCAATGTGATCCTCGGGCACGGCAGATCCGGGGGATGATCCAAGTAGCCATGGACCCACCATGGTGTTAGCCTTCAAACACACCCATGTGGTGACCCAAATCATGCTTGGACCTGGAAACGCTTCAAACACTGGAGAGTCAACACTAGTTTCAGGGAAATGAAATCAGTGTCAGTGTCAATGATTCTGGTGATAGTAACGCACTTGAAGAGCCAATCGTTCGTGCGGAATGATACGCCAGTGCCTTGTTGTTGCTGGCTCATTATGCAAGTACTTCCCACTGCAGTCCCTCTCCCTAGCTCCTCACATAGATGGACGTGGGGCGATTGAATTCTGCATTCATCACTGCGGAGATAGTATCAGAGTAGAATCATGACATTCCTCACCTCCTTCATCATCATCCTGAACAACCCTCTAACAAGAACAATACCCTTCGGTAAACTAACATAGCTATTGAATACTATTGGACACCATTTGAAAATCCCCATTTGCAGATGATTTACCCATTAACCATGGATATGTTCCATGGCTATCCATAGCTATCTTTGGTTTAGTTTACCAGAGGCGACCGAGCCCGTGGGCCCACCCCCCGCGCAGCTGAGTTGGCCACCAAAAGACGATGTTCCGTTCGGCCCTGGCTATGCCAAACTATTGGGCTTGTACAGAGGGCATGAAATCCATATAGAATCCATGGAAATGATTGATGTCGGAAGGGCAAACTGACATTGGTTTTTTTGCATGGGATTTGTTTTTTGTTGTAGCCTAGAATGAATCAAACTTGGGATATACAAATGTGATAGTGAAGGCTGAATTGTGTGGCCTGTCCATCTGTGAGCCACAAGGGGGCTGCTCCAACCCATTGCTGTTGGCTGGTAATTACCGTGGATAATCTTCAATACCCATAAACAGCCCATCGGGCTGATCCATTTCAGATTGGTTGAACTCCTGTGGGGGATTAACCTATGCTAAATACCCTGCAATAGATTCTAACATAGATATGGACAATTCACATTATAGATATTTTTTTGGAGTTCCCCAATGGACTTTCCGTATGAATTTGTTTGTATGCTTACCTCAAGGTGTCCCATTTACTTGGATTTGCGATCCAGGCGCCTCCAAACAAAAAAAATCCCCTACAAGTACAGTAGCTATGGATTCCCCAAGATGGTGGATTCTCGACTGGGGCAACAAGAAGTTACCTTAAGCAAAGGCCAAGTTTGTTATACATTGCATCACAGATAATGTTTCCTTTAAACTTCCCTGGATTTTGTCATGGTTTTTCCATGGTTCATGGCATTCAAAACAGCCCCAAGTCAGCACTTAAAAGCAAAGGCTGCCGCCTCATGGTCCGCCATTAGTCTGGCCATGGCCCAGGCGGTGTTGGCCAGGCCTGGGGCAATCAGAACTGTCATGAACTGCTGGATACTATAGGCATTTATGAATAAGGATGGTATCAGCCATGGGGATATCATATGGGATCTACTATGGTGATATGATGTGAAGTATACATAAGCAACACTATCATGGGTTTGTATGAAAATGAGGGATTAACACCAATTTATGGCAAGGTAATTTGATGATAAACCACTGGATTTGGGAGTACCCTTTTCAGACATACCCGTATGGCTCATGTATAGTAAGATATACAGTAGTAAGTATATGATGTAGTATATCATAGTATATCTAAACATCCCCAAATGGGGGTCAATCACCCATAGTCAAGCCTCATTTCTGGTTATCCCATGTTATCCCCATTTATAGATGATTTTCCCATCAAATCCCGTTAAAATCAGTATTAAAATCCCAAACTGTTGGTTAATCCACACTAAATCACCAATTCTGATGGGCAAATCATTCAATTTACATCCCCTTTGTACCCCTATATCACTATATCATATATTCCATGAATGTGGGTAAAACAATAATAAACCACCCATTTGGGAATTGTTTATACCACCTATTTATGCAGAAATTGGGGATGGTTTCTTATTGTTTTTACATGTTTTTACCAACCTTCAACCACCATTCAAACCCGGCGCCACCCGCCTTGCGCTTTGAAGTCCGGCAGAATCTGCAGCGCCGTCTGCGCCACGGCCCGCGCCGTGCCATCGCCCTGCCGGGCAATGGCGAAGCTCCAGGCCTTGGAAAAATATGGGAAAACATGGGAAACCATGGGAAAATCCGGAAAAAAACTGATAAAGTTGAAAACAATCGGATTGTGTTGGCCTTGAAACTGGAAATTGGAAAGGACACCAAGATCACTAGATGCAAGAAGGTTCAACGTCTGAAACAAAGGGGTCCAATCCAGTTGGATTTCACTTATTTCATCTTCATCAGAGTACTGAAGATGCAATCAGACATATCAGACCGTCCAACTGGATCTCTGAACCTAAGCTTTTGTCTATGTAAATATATACAGTATCATAAAACTCATGACATGCTTGGTGCTGTTTGAAGCAGCTTGGTGCGCATGGAGGCACCACTTGTACTTTCTTTGTATATGTTGGTATCATATCTTGATGACATGACCATCAACATCCTCGTCGTATCTCCCTCAGATTTTCTGCATCCCAAGCGTGACCAGGACAAGTTGATGTCGGGATGTTGGTCATGTTGGAGATCTATCCCCCATCTAAATAAAAGCTCCTTGATATATGCCCCTTGAAAACTGTGAATCTTGGGATAGCCATGGGATATGAGAATTGTGGTTGATTACATTGCTTTATTACTCATGCCTACATGAAAGATGGCAATAATACCAAACCCTAGTGGATTGGAGAATCAAGCGGATGTGTCACACCCATCCCACGTATCGACCAAGTCACCACATTGGAAAGGCCATGGCTATCTAACTCATGCAGCCTCTCCATGGCACAGGCGCCCAAGACCTGGAAACCGTCAAGGCATGGATCTCGCTGATCCACTAGGGATGCTTCATGGCTTGTCATGGGCTGACCGATTTGGCAGATTTCAACTTCTGTTCTTGAACATGATTGCCAGAATTTAGGGGAAAGCTTATAGCCTCACAGGAAACCACCCATTTGCTGGGAAAAAACAATGATTTCTGCTATGGTGTCATCAGGTTTCATCTAGATTTCACCATTCAAGCGGTAAATGTACGCGGTAAAATTCCATAGATTCCTGGGAAAATTTTGAAAAATATCCCTATATTCCTCATAAATCACCGCTCCCCAAAGAGATAGAAAAGCACCAAAAAAAAATATAGATGATGTTTCCACCACAATTTCCAAGGGTCCAACTTGAGTATCTATGGCCTTGAGGCTCCGGTGCACCGAAGACCAGCCACGACCCCAATCCGTGGATTGAGCGCGAGGGGCGTAGCCCTCACAGATTGCGATATGGATTTAGCATGATTTATAGTTTATAGATGTTTATAGCCAACAAAAATTAGAATTGAATTGACTAATTGATGGGGACAAACCAGCAAAAAGTGTCTATATAGATGTTTTTGGAATCAGCAAAAATTGGGGAATGAAACCAACTGATAATGGGAGAATGGGATATCATGATATGACCAGCAATATGATATTTGGGTTTGGAAATGGGGCATACCCCCACCATGGCCATTCTAATAGGGAAGATGATGATTAAACCTGTGGATTTAGGAATGGGGGGGCTCCTTGGATACCCTTACCCTTCATGCCCCCTTGAATATTTGATCATATTCCACCATAGTTGGACCCTTTTCTGCAAATATATTCTGCTGGATTGGCCACATTTAGAATAATTTATATACAACAGCTTTGCTGCAAAAAACATTCCAATAACATGCGAGCTCATGCCAGAGCATATTCCAAGTATATGTTGATGGGCCCTGTTAAACAGAAAAAACACTTACCTACCTTTGGCCACATTGTTTTGCAACTTGCAACATTCTACAGCATGAAAAAACAACTGCCAGGGAACTAGCTTGGTTTGGTGAATTTGTGCTGGAAAATTGTACCAGGTTGTGGGCCTCTAAAATTATAAAAGTGGCCCATAGTGATTCACACTTAATTCAAATTCTAATCTACATACAATGTGGGGCCGGCACTATGGCAAAACAGCGTGGAAATTATGCGGTCACTACCCTGGCAATTCATTTGATGGCATGTAACCCCATATTTGGGGTGCCCTACTTTCCAACAAACTCAAGTTTTGAGGAAGTTGCAGCCAAGAGTCTGGACCCTCCAAAATGGTGGAGTTCCTGGTATTTTTAGAGCCCATCCATTTGAAACTGGTCAGATTGCATCTCCTTCAAACTTGTTGGAGGTCAACATCGGTGTATCTGCAACCGCAGTTTGTGAGAGCTTCATCTTGCAACCTGGCTGAAATTCTACGGGCTTCACCTGCTGAAATTCCCATGTTCAGGATTTCCCACTTGGGGATGGGTCAACATACGTGATCAGCATCCTGCAGTTCCCAAAATTTCTGGGATTTATGAATGCTCATCCCCCAAGTCCGGTAATTTCAGCCGTGAATGATAGGTTTTGACCCATCCCATCTCTACTGCATAAGTCATATCTTGGGGCCGAGGCCCGCGGATCTCGCACCTCCATACTATCAGACCACGGGCCCACCTTGGCCAAAGCCCACCTCGCTGCGCTTCGGACAGCGACCAACAGCAACAAAAAGGTGGTGTAAATAACATCATACAACTACTGTATATGTTTGGATCATCAACTATTCTTACATTATATAATAAGATGTTATATTAGTATGTATTGTTATATTACAGTATATATATATATATATATATATAGAGTGTGTAGGACGTAATCGTAATCTCATCATGTTGCCCTACACAACAACGGTGCGGCCGGTGCCCGGCAAAGCCCCAGACACGGCTTTGGAGACCTCCTTGACGTGCGGCAGCTCGCCCTGGGGTCCGGGTTGCACCTGGGACGCAGCGGGCGCAGCTGAGGTCGGAGGGGGAAAGCAAAGGACCAACGAATTAAAGGACCAGTGGGAAAGACAACGGGGCTAGACTGCAATTCTATGTTACAAATTTCTACAAATGTCTACAAATATTAATTTCTAAATGTCTCAAATAAACTCTCAAAACATATTTACAAATTCTACAGGCAATATATTATGTTGCACTTCCATGTAATCATCAAGTCCTGCTTTGAAAATTGCGCTTTGTACCCTCAAAAGGCAGGCACGAGATCCATAATCTGTCAAGTTCAGTATGATATCGAACCGCTTCAACACCAAGTGTAACCATACTATTGTCCTCGCCCTTCTGGAGTTGTTATGAGTTGTTCCTTCCAAAACTGCATGACTTTCTGAATCTTTCTGATGTAAACAACAGATGCCTATCCCCAGCCAATCCCAGCCAGGTATTTAACATTGCCAATCTTGGAGAACCAGCTTTCTTTTAGCCGGTTGGGTTAATAATATCCCTATCCCCATCAGAAAAGGTTGAATAGTTGGTTGCACGAGCAACTACTCATCCAGTTGGTTCACCCAAATTTCGTATAATGTGTGTTGGTTACATCCCAATTTTCCTGGATCAAGGTGATTATATATCCCCATTTATTTTGATGGTAATAGTTAATAGTTGGTTCACCTACTTTATATCAGCATATATCAGCTATATCCATATTTTCCTGCTTAAATCAGGTTACTGTAAATCCCCATTTCCTTGCTAAAATACATGGTTTTTTCTCGACTTACCGTCTGGTAATGGTACATGCCAGAAAATCCCCTACAATTCAGGGAGTTCCCAGAACTCCCAGTTCCCCCTCGCCATCCCAGGCACGGCTTCTGCCGCGTTTTTGGCCAGCTGTGCCAGCTGCTCCCGCAGCGGCGCTGAGTGGCGCAGCTGCTGAAAATCGGTGGATTTGGCGATGCGGTGCAACGCCACCACCAAATGCACCACATCGAACTCCTGGCGATGCAGCACGAGCGAAATGGCAATTTCTGTCTGGTGAAGATCCAAGAATTTCTGTCTGATTTTGCTGGATTGCCATGGTCTAATAGAACATCATCTATATAATATAAAATGGAAAATTTAAATGGATATACGCAAATCAAATGTTGTGCATACATAAATAGTTAATCATAAACAGATTAGATACAGTATATCACGATGTCATCCGAGGATTCCCCTGGACACCTGCATCCCCTGGTCCTCTAGGTGGTTTTCGGACGCCTGAAGCACTTCCCGCGTCGTCCAACTCTCAGCGAGCTCTTTGCCGATGCGCACACGGGTCTGCGGCGTGGACGTGTCGAGCTACACAAGTGGCACTGGATGGCTACCTTCCGGTCATTGGTAAAAAACAATGGCAATACTGCGGCTCGAAGAAATCCTGCAGCAGTTGGCAACTATTAGATATCTATGAAACGCGGTAAATAGCAGGATTATAATGGGATAAAGACCATCTACAGAAACTGGTGCAGGATTTCTTCCATCCACAGAATATCCTAACTATGGCTGGCATTGCCATTGAATTAATGTTCATTTACGGGGATCGTAATCATCAATGCCAATGATAGCATGTGATTGATGGTCATGATTTCCCGGTAGTTTGTTGCAGTTTGCCATCGAAGCCAAGTCCCACAATTGGGTTGGTTGATAGTTTCATCCCATTCCATGATATATCAGCTTGATGGGTAATTATCCTGGCATCCCTATGATCTGTTACCATCTGTCATGAGTATCCCCAACAAACCAAATATATGCAAATGTATATATATATAGTTATATATATAACAAGTCACTATCATAGCCAATCAACAGGGGTATCTTCAATGGCCCAGGAGTTCTACCTATCATTTGATACTTGTTTAACGCCTCAATTGATACCACAATGTTACATGTATGTGTGACCTTTGATAGCCACTTGTTCTTAATCACCATTTTGTCTTTGTTCACAAGACATTCGGACTTCACCACCAAAAAAATGCATGATTAAATTACATTATTACATGTTGAGACTAAAAGAACATGGAGGCCTGACAAGTTGACTTATGCCCAAATGTGAAACATGGTCTATTCATGATGCTTCTTTCCATCCATAGCACTGCATCACGACATGAAAAATGGAGTCTGGTCAGGTCTTGCCAAAAATTAGATACCAAAGAATATACTTAGGGATGGGTCAAAACCTATTATTACCAGATTTGGGGGAAGAACCATCCATTAACCAGCTATTTTAGTGTACCTAGTATACCAGGGTTTTGACATTCTCGGCATCCCCAAATCGCAAGGGCATCAGGTTGCTGCCTCTCCAGGTCCAGGCTTGGAAGGACGAATATGAGCTGGCCTGCAGCTACAGCAGCTTGCATAGCCAAAACTAGTCACAAATTACAATTGAAATTGCATGAAATTGCTATCAGTACACCATTCCCAACTGGGATGGTTTATTATTGTTTTACCAACATTACAGGCGTTTCAATCTAAAGAGGTGTAAAGAGTATATGGTTTTGTTTGCACATCAGTGCATTGCCATGCAGCATCTTGTACTCACCTACAAGGCCTTTATACTTTGCGGCATCCACAGTGCGCGCTGCGCAGGCCGCTTGCTACAGTGAAATATCCTGCCTCGAACTTCCAGATGGTCGACTGTGGAACTGCCGATTCTGCCCCTGCTGCCCCTGCCATAGGAGAGCTGAGTGACTGATGCGTTGTGTTTTCCAGCAGCCAATTGCAGTAGATCAAATATAAACTGATCATGATTCCTGCCAAACTCCAGTCTACTCGCAGTAAATTGCAACCTCAAAATCCGTTCAATGGGCCCATTGTTCAATGGGAAAGCACAGTCAGGTGAGATGTCTAGAGACAACATCTGGCTTCCAAATTTGATTGACTCTCAAAACGTGGATGGTTGAATTTTGGCTGAAAAGTAAAGATATGTCAAAATGAGCAAGAAAATTGTCAAATTGATCTCAAAACGACCCTGGTTATAGATTTTGGATGATTTTGGATGATACTGATCCTCCCTTCACTTCATGTTTTCGCATAATATTGTATATACATAATTTATACACAATCAAATATCATCATATGTTCCAGCTCAAAAAATCGAGGTGTAATGCAGTAAGCCCAATCATGAAATATCCCCTATGGCTTACCAGAAATGGGTAGTATAAACCATAACAATGGATTATACTATACCTCCAATCTGGCCTGGATTTTTCCTCCGATGGTTATGTGGTAGTATCCGAAATTTCAATGATGGTTGTGGCATTGGGTGAATCCGCTCACCACTGGATAGTCAAGGTGTATCCCTTTCATTATTCCCAATCAAATCCTATTCAATACCGTTGAATCACCATTTTTTATAGTTCTAATTGCCACAAAACACCATAAAGTTCCGTGAACTACCATGAAATCATTAAATCACCACTTTTCACGACAATGAATCACCGTTCTTGTTGCTTAATCGGCATGATCCCCACATCTCTGACACTTCGGTGTCACCTCTTGCCACAGTTCGCCCCACGGACGCTGCTCGTGCCACGGCTCCCGCGGCTTTTCGCTGTGCGCAGCACGGCCAGGGGCCCAGTTGGCCCACAGATCGCCTGGCGGTGCATGGAAATCGCGAGACAATCATTGGAGATTGTAGTCTAAGTATAGATATATCATGATATATCTATATAATTTTATATAGTCAATGTTGTTTTTTAACCCACTTATCACTGGGGGCCTGGGGGGCCTCACCTTGTATGATACAACTTCTGGTATGTTATAGTAATCCTGAAAATCTATGGAACTCGACTATATAACTTCATCAATTGATGGAGATGGTAAGAATATGTAAGAATAGTTCGTGAGTAATTGCGGAAATCTGCTCAATAGCTAAACATGATTGACTCAATAGCGCTCATATCTTCCTTTCCAACCTCTTGTAGATATTCCCGGCTCGCGTTGTAAAAACTGCCACCGGCAATATCAATGGCGCCTACCCCTAGAATGGCCCCATCATCATTATTAGTTTGCCTCATGGTTAATTAATGTTAATTCTTTTACCAAGACATCCTGCAGACTTCTCTCCGCCATTTCCATCTCACATATCTCACCTGAAATATCCATAAATATCCTGAAATCACAAGCAATCAGCCCTGAGCATCCACCCTGATCATCCACTGATCCACCTGCATCTGTGGATTCCTTCGATTCCTTCGATTCCTTGGACTTCCGCACGATGTGCGACGACACCATGCGATGCACTGCCGACGCGTCCAGCCGCAAGGCCGTGCGCCGCGGCACCGCGTCCGCTGCCTCGGACGGAGGTGGCGCTGGCGGGGCCGCTTCGGTGCTGGAGCCGCTGACCTGGCCGAGGTGGTTTTAGCTTGGTTCGGGATGGTTCGGGTAATTATATTTGAAGCATCAAAAAATATTCAGAAATAATGAAAACCTTGGGGGTTGAAGAATCATTACCTCTCCCGGTCAGAAAAAACAATCGTGGGAGGTTTGAATTCTTCAGCCAATGATCGAGGCCTAGCATTGAATGTGTGAATGGAGGATTTTCCAGCAAGCCACATTTGATTACCAGAGGGTAAGGGCAACTTTGGGAGATCCAAGTCCCATCATCTCCCATCTCACCATGTCTCCACTGCGGTCCAGGTGCTGAAGCTTCCGACGCTTCGGATGCCACGTCAAACATGACATGCCTCCGAGCTGTGTGCTCTAAGCGTTTCAAACTGGGCCACGAAAAAAACTCTAGCGGGATCTCCATGGTCATCTAATCTGGCAATAGGGAAATAGCAAAACACTGTGGCATATATATATATATAGCCATTATCAATAAGAAACTAAACTACAAGGCAGGGATTTGGAGGGGAAAAAAGTCTGAAACCATCAAGCGATTGTCTGAAAGCATCCGATAGTTGGCCAACAGATGTCTGACAGATTGTTTTAGAGTGATATACGGTTAGCCGTAGTGAAATGGAACCACTACAATACAACACCCTCGAGAGCCCTTGTAAACTTCGCCAAGTCAAGAGTTTTGCGGAGTCTTCTTGTAACTTGTGGCTATAAGTTACTTGTCTTATAAGTAACTTGAGGCTAGAATGCTATAATACGACAATATATATCCCACAAGCTAGATTGAGTTTGTACTTTCTACTCTACTCTCAAAGACTATGGTTTAATTAATAGTAGATTTACACATATCTGAGACCATAGAATGGGGGATGGGATTACTTACTACTCCCTGTTTGTTGGTTAAGTTGCCCTCACGTGGACTCCATCCCCAAAAAGCCTGTTGGAGCCAGATCTGGTTATAACCTCTTCGCCATCCTCGACTGAGAGGAGATGTGGGCGGGGACAAAGGCTGGGGTGAAGAAAAGGCTTGGAAGCCACCTTGTGAACATATGGAAAAATATGGTGAAGATATGGGAAAATATATGAACATGTGTGAAAATCATCTATAAATATTCCAGGAAAAGGCTGTCCTTTCCAGGACTTCCAATCTTCCAATTGCCGCAAGTAGCAACTGGGATGATCGTGCTGATCCCAATACTCAGCAGGAATTGAAGGACATAAGCACTTGAACTCGCCAACCAGATACCATCACAAACATCGTGAATCCAAGAAAATCTGATAATTCATGCAATTTCAATATAAACATAATACAACAATTACGACAATACATATATCATATCATTGATATCATATACATCTATATACATGTCGTATAATCTAAACGCTCCATTCCTCAAGCTGTGAACCCATTTTTTTTCGGCTCCTGCAGCTCTTCCAGCTCCAACTCCTGCACCGATGTTTCAGCATCTCCCAGCAGGAACGACGCTCTGGTCATTTCACCTATGGAGAACAACCATGTCATAGCATTTAAAATGGGGACACCATCTTGAATAGGCAGTTTTCTCCAGTGTTAGATTGCCAAAGGATTTGGCCCTGTTGCAATGGTACCCTGTTCACCTTGTGGTTCCAAGCAACAAGGGGGTGACCTCCACCTACATGCTAGACAAAAGTTCCAGCATGAGGGATTCTCACGCATCGCCCCCCAAGAGAATACTGGACCTCCCCTAACAAATTGATTTGGAAGATAGTATTACGTATTCCTAGCTGGAACCAAAAAAAAACGAAATAAATTGGTGCTTTCCCCCCAACAACCATTTGGTATGTAAGGAGCTAGGAAATCGTCATGGTGAAACAACTGAAACAATCGAAATCGTGTCTGTCTGGTTGTTTGGGGGTTCCAGGTATTTCGAGGTATTTCCAGGTACCAGTATCCAACAATATCAAACAATATCAAACAGATAGCCAAAAATTGGCAACGTTCAGGTTCTTACGGTCTTACGATGTCTAGAATGACGCTCCTCTTGGTCGTCTCTTTGGCCTTCGACTCCACCATTCTCCTGGCATTCCGGAGGCCTGACCGTCCTGCTAGCCTGCTGGCCTCAAGTAACAACATGATCACTGGTAGGGGATGGTAGGGGATGGGAGGGATGGGAGGAGATGTGGTGATCACCAGTTCTATAAATCATATTAGCAAGTTCTGGTCAATCAAATATGGCTGGCTGGAACACTGGAACTCCATGGAACACCTCATTTTTTTCAATTGAACAGAATCTTTATGGCTGGGCATCAACTGAGGATTGGGACCCATGGTCAGGTTTCACTCTTGCGGAAAACTACGTGGTTGTAACATCCAAGGTCGTGTCTTGTATATTTTACAACGTTCAATAACACTCCGCCATGATCAGCAATGAACCATAACTGCGCTGAACCAAGATCAATCATGACACACCACACTCACGGACGATCATGTTCAGCCAATCATAGTCTGGGAAATTCTCGTCATTCTCCTTCAGAATGGTTTGCTATTTAAAATGGTCAAGCACTGTGGTCCAGTGGGGCCAGGTCGGACTTTCCTAATTTATCACAATAACTAGTAATTCCAAATAAACCAGGGAGTATAAATTAACATTCATTGAAACCATGTACAAACTAAACATGTATATATATATATATAAACATGATTAAACATGTGTATATAAACCACTCAACCAGACTTTTGCTCACAGCTCGACGTTTTCAGACGGACCGCCGCCTGCGGTCTCCAAAGTTTCTCCAGTGGCCATGGGTCCCATGGATCCAACTCGTCATCTCCTGCCGAGGCAAAAACCATGCGGGGCACCGTACCTGAAACGACGAACACCCAAGGAAAGGTATTGTAATAATAGGTCAATCATGGATTCACTATGGGTTTGTAATGAGTTAATCATGGGTGAATAGTTAATACAGTAGTGCTTAAATCCATGCAAATGAGAGATGGAGCCACATGGAGCCATCATCGCCCCAGGTTTTGGACCTGGACCATCATCTCCCCAATAGCGCCCTGCACCAAAATCCATGGCATGATGTTCTGGGCGTGGCTCAGCCAGGATGCCAAATCTCGCTAGTCAAGCACAAAGTAGTGGCAACTGGGATTACCATATGGTATTTGGTATTGGAAGGATCATCCCAGTTCAGAACTGGTATTTTCCATATCATTAGGGTTATTAACCCAGAGAAGGGTTGAAAAGAAACATATCTGACATTATCTGATCATCTGAAACTACCTCTACCAGTTTTGTTGTCGCAATCAGGAGCCCTCCACCAATGTCCATTGCAAGGAGATTCAGTACACGATAATCCACGAGCCAAAAAACCTAGCTGTGAGTTTCTGATGTTTGCGAACACGGGAAGCAAAGTCTGCGACTCTCAGCATGGATTTGTGTCACTGGCCATGTCAAAGCTGCAGCCCCCATCCAAATAAAGTCCAAGTAGGCGGTTCATGTTGTATTCCCTCGGTTTGTTCTGGGAGTTACATTCACCCACTTTCGAGCAAGAGCCTTACCATGATTAAAACAAAAGCCTGCATCAAGGGCTTGAGAAATCTCATCCCAGTAGGACCCTGTGCATAGAGTTCGATGTTTATCCCACTTAGGAAGTGGCTAATGACCCCCTCTACATAGACTCTACAGCAGTTAGTCCCCCAATCCATGAGAACCAAAGCACCTTACGCAACCATGTTTTTTCCGCACCCTGGGTAGGTCAGGAGCACTGTGTCCACGGAGCCTATCAGTGAACAAAAAAAGAGGTGAAACCGCCAAGGAAAATGCCAAACTCAGCCGGTTTTGTTTGGATCTAGATAGACCAAGCATGACCAAGCGCTATTCCCAAAGAGTGGGCACCAAGAACGACTCGAAGCCATGGGAATTCTGGGGGGAGCTTGACCCAGAGCTACACGAGGCGGCCCTATATGATGATATATGCGGATATCTTATGTCACGACTCTCTAAGTGTACCATATATTTCCATGTGATGCTCCCCAGCATTTTACCAAATTTGTTACGAGTTTGTGCTGGTTCTGTCCCCTTGTTGCGGATCTTCAATCCTGGCTAAATCCTTTTTTTGTCTTGGCAAATCCTGATTTGGGAGGTTTCAAGAACCTTAAATCTCTGGATATTCCATGCAATCCCATGAAATCCCCATGAATTTAAAATCCCAAGCCATCCAAGTTTGGCACTTTCCACGCCAAACCCGCTGCTCAGCTCAGACTTTTTGAGCTCCGCATCAACCTTTGGGCACGTTGGATCGAAATGGGTTGGCGGTTGAACCACCATGAATCTCTGAAATATTGAAGCACAAACCAGGCGTCCCCCAAGAAAAATTGGGGATGGGATTGGGACAAACAGGGCGATTTTGGTTACAAGTATGGCTGGAAAAAGGTGGTGTGAATTGGCCATGGCTAATTTTTTAGGCTTCGACACGAACCATCCAACCAGAGAGGGTGGGAACGCAGCAAACTTGGATTCATTTGGGAGTTCTCGAGCTGCAGACATGTTGACTTCTACATGCGGTAGATGTTTCGTTTCCAATGTCCAGCTATCACTAGGTCCATGTGCACATTTCCAGTCAGTCCCAAGTTCCACAGCGTTTCACCCGTACTTCCTCTATGAACCGGGGTTGACCACTAGCTAATCACCAGGTTCCATCGCCAAGGCACTTTCGGTTTGGCGAGCCACTTCTGAACTCCGAAAAACCACCAGAGCTTTGAGCGTCCGCTTGTTCCGCCTGGCCACTTAAGGCTCAGCTACTTCTGACATTGACATAGTTTGACCCTTTCCGGTGAGCAGCCTTGTGAGGCAAGACTTGACATGTAGCCAGGTGACTGATTGAAGCTGTTGATTCGGAATGATTTTCCCATGATGCCACGACTTTTTTTGGTGGTTTTTCCGTCTCATCCCAAAAAAAAGAAACGATGAGATTCCATAGATCTTCCAGTGGTTATAAATCCCATCATGAATCCCGTCGTGGGTTGTAGTATGTGATAATAGACTCATGAAATCCCCATCTGTGGCTGGATTTTCCCAACGGGCCTCCTGTTGCCGCCTGTACTCTTCAATCGCCTGCTGGGCACTTTGGCAGCTTCCTGACAGCAGGGGATGGAAACATCGAAACATCAAGGTTTGGAAATTCACTATAGCTGGTTGACAGGTTTCCCTACTGGTTATCAGAAAATTCCCAATAAGTTAGTACAAGTCCCCATGTTAACCATATAACCAGGGAGTTAGTGGCTTGGCCAAGATGAACATCATCTTTTGAAAGATCCTTTGGGACCTGATTTCTCCCACCAAACTGGCCTGATTCGGTGAGGGAAATCCTTTTTTGTTGGGGATTGACCTGTCTCAGACCAGATTTCTTCCATCATTGAGCCATCATGGAGTCCCCAACAAGCCATAGCTTCATCGTCCAAAACTCCAGTTTCGAGTGCACCAACTACTAGGGTTCTCCTTTAAAAAATGTGCCCCAAAAAAAACATCCATGGTGGTCTGACTTTCACCCGAATGCTTCATGGCTGGTTCAGGCACCTTCTCCAGGTCGCGCAGCACGGCTGGAACTGGACCTTGACAGTTGAACATGGCGATTTTGGATGGGGATTTCTTTGGGGAGATTTTCTGGGATCGAAACCAACCAAAAAAATGATATGATAAAAGAATGCCCGGGTCCACTGGTGTCTGTTTTCAAGATTTTGCAAGCAGCGTCAATGGCATCATCCCAGGTAGAAAGGTAAAAATGAGACATTCGAAACCACCGAGCACTTGACTTTGGTTTCGCCCCTGCTAGGGGGTGGATGGTTGCGAAGAAGTGCCCCCAAACCAAGCCAAATTATACAGCCTTCGAAGAGTTTCTAACA